>JBBMOE010000039.1:663332-858209 GCA_037975065.1 Chaetodon trifasciatus
GATAATCAGGGAAGGAGGAAGGAGAGGGGGTGTGAATGGGGGGGGGGGCGTGCGGTGTATGTATTTGGGACACAGCAGCTCACACTTTCTCTGCTTTCTTCCTCTTTTTCTTATCTGTTCTGCCATCATCCCATCCCTGTCCCCCAGGCTGCTGGGTTTATTCGGGGAGGGGGATTAGCATTGTGAATGTGTGTGTGCTTGTGTGCACATGTCGTGTGTGTGTGAGTAGCATTTGCACTCCAGTTATCACGCGCACGGCTTCTGTTTTGCATATTTTCATGGAAACATACATGAGTTACTGAACACAAGTGGTTTTGCGCTGTGTTCAAAGGTGTGCGTGCGGTTTGCTATTGGCCGGACCCTGGAGGTGTACAGCCGATCATCTCAGCTATTGTACGCTTAGGATTACACCTGGGCAGATGTGTGGGTGTGTGTGTTTCGGAGGCTGATAAAGATACAACCCAATGTATCCACTTGTGAATACCCATGAGTAGAAAATCAATATCCTCAGCAGGATTAATCACTGGGCACACAGCATGTGTAGGCACCAGTGTCTACATACCACTGGTGTGCACACACATGACATTTGCTCACCTTGTACAATATTAGTCGGAGAGTCAGCGCTGTCGCGTTATACTCTGCCTCCTACCATTTCACATCTTCACTGACGTCAAACAATAACTGTTATGTTGAGGGAATATGTGGCTCTTTATGTGTCAAGATGTGTGTGCGCACGTGTGCGTCTGTGCTTCGTACAATAGCTGCCATGTGTGGTTAATCTCCCTATGACAATAGCCCCCCTGAGCTGCCAGCTCTCAGGCCCACAGGCCTGGAGTGAAGCCTGGGGACGGGGGTTGGAAGTCACCCAGCCAGGACTCAAGGGACTGGTGCTGGACTGCAGCCAACTCTCCCTGTGTGGGGATGATTGAGGGGGTTGCAAGGACACGACTGCTCTGCAGGGAGGGGGACAAGAGAGGAGGCAGGAGGAGGAGAGGAGAGATAATGAGAGGAGAGGAGAACAGATGGAAATGAATAGAAGGGCTGGGAATGAACAGAGGAGGGGAGAGAGGATAGGCTAACATTCAGTTATGGCTGCAAAAACTCCCCATATGTTTGTTTGTTTGGGAATTTTTTGTCAGAAGTCCCTGCAGCGAGCTCTGTTACACCAAGAATTCTGCAAGATTTAAGCTGTGTTTCCACCAAGCAGTCCACATTAGAACGGTTATGTTCGTATTTCCACTGGCAAAAGTTTTGGATCGAGCCAATCGAAGCGTCCCGTTCCATCCTGTTTTTTTGTCACCCCTCTGTTCTGGTTCCAAGTGAGCTGAGCTGACACTGAATGGCGGGGTTAAAACACTGCACACCACTGATTGGTCAGAGAGAACTGGAGCAACCAGATTTGTCTCCTCTTTTTTTTTTTTTTTTTCAGCAGCACTTTGTCTCACTGCCTGCAGCCTTTTCTCAAACAAAGCTCGTCTTTGTTGTAATAAACAGCCATATAGAAAGAAGAAAGAATCGCTCGATGGCCTCCGTTGTGTTCCTGTTGTCATACGAGCAGCGCAGCGCAGAGCTTAATGCGTGCAGTTGAGTTAGTCAAAGAGAACGAGCGGCAGACAAGTGACGAGTAACAGGTTAGCGGTGGGTTGTCAATCAATCAATCAAACTTTATTTATATAGCACTTTTCGTACATAATGCAACACAAAGTGCTTTACAAGAGCTAAAAACAATATAAATCAAAACATATGCACTAACACACACCCTCAACTACATGCAGACACACACACACAGACATTCTCACCACAGACAGTAGCTGGCATCTGGCAGTAAATGTACAGTATAGGTTACATGTTGCAGCTACTCAAGACCAAGAAATGTCTCATCTGTTGCTTCCCAAGTGCTGGAAAAGTGAAGGGGGTCAAGCCCCACAATACCACCTACATTTATGAGTGCTCTCTGAAGTGGATACATAAAGCAGATCTCAAGTTTAAGTACATGTTGTTATGGGCTTCAAGGGCACTGCACTTAATGTGTTTAGTGGAAACGCAGTTTTAGTAGCAGCATTAACTACAGCTCTGTCCAGTATCACGTATCAGCCCAAGTTCCCAAAAACCTTAAAAACAAAAGAAAGAAAACGTCACGAGACATTCTGGGTCCACGGTTGGCTGTGGGTGTAATAAGGTCACAGAGTTTATGAAAACAAAACGATGTACACATAAGCTAGATGCCTCATTTGACTTCCTTCAGATCATAATAACTTGAATTTAGAGCTCACCCAAATGAGGAAATTAGCAGTTCTTTGACTCTGGATCTTATTACTGTGATAAGTTGTCACAAATTAGGGAACGTAGTTGCTCTATCTGACTAAGGAGGACATGGACAGTTGCTATGAATAAATATACAGGACTTGTACAATTGGTTAGTGATTTACAATGAGTTATACTGTAACCATACTCAGCATGGGAGTGCAAAGGTGTGAAATTTAAATGGCAACAAAACCTAATTTGTAAATGTGTTCACCCAGTTTCAAATGGGCTTAATTGCCTCAATTAAACAACCCTCATGACACCAAGTGTAAAGATACAGATGGTGCAGTTTCAGTGGGTTTCTTTTCTCTGATTTCCCCACTGACACAGTAATCTCAGAAAGAAAGAACGCATTCAAAGTTCACCATCTGTATCTTTACGCGCAGCAGTGAGAGGGTGATAATTTATATTTTCTTTGAAATCTCAGAGGCTGCACTAAATCCCATCTAAAATGAATCACGTTCGCCCGCATGTTGCTGGAATATTACGGAATTGAGTCCATGCTACATCTGAAATTCTTTCAGACATTAATTAGAAAGACCGCATATCTTTCCAAGCACGGCAGACAGATTTAGAACATTTTTTAATGAAAATAGCGTTGTTGCCACCGTATGGGCCTTGGGAATGTGCGGTTTGAGCTACACACACGGTTTGTTGCCTCGCACTTGGATGTGAATGCAGGGTGCTTGACTTCAGCGTGTGTCGTTCAGTAACAGGGTGACTGACTGCAGCGCCTGCGTCCACCTGCAGTATCGACTTTTCCTTCAGAGCTTCAGCCAGTGCAGAAGCTCCTTGAGTTCAGTGTGATTTTATAGTTTGTGTGTCTCTTATTTCATCCAGTTTAACCTGCAGGTAGTCTGAGCTGATTCACAAGATCAGCAGTGGGATTGGTTTAGGCAGAAAAAATTGATTAGTAGAAATTCATAGGGACAGAGAGCGATGGACAGACACTCTCTGATGGAGTCACCAGCTGATGCGCTATTTATAGAAGGAGGGAGGAAGTCATGACTCCTCTTTGGCAGTTTTGATCTGCAGTTTCCAGGTATGATTCCCCTTGTCAAACACGATCTGTAACTCCTTCTTAATTCTTGGTGTAAAAATAAAATTGATTGCTGTTTGCTGCTCCCAGTTTTCCTTTTGTTGAAGCCTCCACACACCTGTGGTCCACCCACACAAGAGCTTTCACTTATGCTGCCTGATGAGGCTCCTGTACAAATGTACTGCAAACTGCACTTGATTGACATCTCCCCCGTCCTTCTGTAGGTTTCCCTGCACCTGTTTTGGGAGGTCAAGTTGTCTTTTATACACTGTAGAAAGGTTAAATCAGACCAGATTTTGCTAGCTGAAATTCGCTTGCCTGGTGTGCAAAAAGCAAGTAAGACAGGTGGGTCTGGTTTTAAATATAAGCTGTGAGAGCTAGCAGAGCTAGCAGGCTAACAATAGCATCTACATATTTTTATCAGACGTTTTGTGTCTCTGTCCTTGCATTCACTACAGTTGTACATTTCCACACCTCTCTGCAGCTTGAATTCTTTCGCCATGCAATCACATAAACAAGAAAATGAGCAGTCAGTATTCCCTGAACGAGGGGTCAGTCCCAGCCTCTCTCAAAGCAGCTTGACATTGGAGAGTCTCTCGATTGTATCCGACTTCAGTCAGATTAAACTAAGGCGTTAGAGCTGAGAAGGAAGCTGAGAGTGATTCATGGAAATGAATGATGAGCCAATCAGGTCTGACCACACTGCGGTTTGAATCAACCACAGAAACTGGAGACACCCGTGTGGGCGCGCAGGGCCTCGAATGTGAACTTTACAGTTAAGAAATCTGCGTGCAATCTGCAGCATCTGCTCCATAAGCATACGCCAGTATTCACTGCTGAGTTACCCAGAATTCATTTTAACTTTGGTGAAGTCTGATCAACAAATGCTATGAATGGCAGCCCCTGAAGCACCTTAAAGAGGGAATACTCAACAAATTAAAAATGTCAGGTCATTTCCAGATAAGATTGGAAATGTATTTATAAACCATGTTTACTCTGCTAAACAGCACACAGTGCTTTGTAGATCAGAGACACAAATCCCCAGACACATGAAAATAAACAGCGCACACTGTACCTTTTCATTGTTCTAAAGAAAGGGAATTGAATCCTTTTGTATTTTAGTTGGCGGCTGCTGCGAGTGGAGCGTTATGACCTTGTAGATGATCTGAATTTGCATTGCTGCGAAGACGTTCGTTAAATCTGATCTAGAAAAACGTCTCTCTTCACCTCAACTGACTCGACGGTGATGAAACTGGAAAGTTTCTGAGTCGTCCTGGTCCTTTGATGACGCCAACCAAACAGCATGAATGAGCCATCAGAGACCCGCTGTGATTATTTTGACTGAGACCAGATCCCACCAGCAGCAAGTGAACCTGTGAGCGTAGTTTATGTGTCTGTGGCTGTTAGTGTATGATACAATGGATGCTTTTATGTGTACATTTTCCCAGCAGCGGATTACTTTTTATGCCTTAATGCCTTAATATCATGTCTTCAGCAAAGCAGCGTTTTTTGGGCACACACACACACAACGACACATTCGCGCAGTGCAGAGAGAAGATCCATGTGAGAAATGTGTTTTCAATAAGACCAGGAGCTTAGTGCGTTCTGCATTAAGAGGAGAGCAAAATGAGCAGTTTTTCTCCAAGGAAATATCTAGGAAGAGATTGGACAGCTACAGCGCTATCGCAGATAGCACATGGTAAATGAGCGTAGACTGTGGTAGTCAACAGGGAGATAAGTATCTCCCTCTCTCTCTTACTGCCATTCTTGTTTCACATTTTCTCTCAGTTCTCATTTATTCCATCTTTCAACATGCATTTTGCCATTGCTCTTTCCCTGATGCTCGCTGCTGTTACAACATATCCATCTTGTCTTTTTTCCGTCTTTGTAAGTCTGTGTGTGAGTGATAGAGAAGAGAGGGGGAGGATGTACAGTATCCCTGCGCATTTAGCTGTGAGTGCATGTGTGAGTGGATCTGTGTGTGTTTGTGACTGCTACAGTTATGCATGCCTGCCCTCGGGCCGGGCATAAATCATCATTAGATATGGCAGGTGTGTGTATGTGTGCGTGTCTGTGTGCACACGTACATGTGTGTGTGTGTGTGTGTGTTTGAGTGTGTGCGTACACTCAGACAGACGGACTGCAGCAACTGTAGCTTTCCATGCTCAACAGGCTGCCTTATTGTTACAGCTCCAATGCTCTGTTCCACTCCGTTTCCAAGGTTTCCGAGACCTGGGACTGCTGTAAAACACACACATCCACACACACACACATGCACACACACACACACACGCTCTGAACTGTCTCTAAGAACAGGTGACCTTGCACAGTGATGAGAGACCGGTTGATAAACTCTGCTGAGAGAGTGTTTACTCCGCCTCCATAAAATGGCTCGCACAAGGCTAGCAGGCAGGTAGCAGTGTGTGGTGGTGGACCAGTGGTTTACAGACATATATATGGCTTCTGCAGAGCAGCCATTTTACCATTTGACAGCACTGGAGGCAGAAGCTGCATCAATTCCCTCTGCCTCTGTACCTTCACGCCTACACAGTTAAACATGGGTTAGACCATAACTGTATTTCACGTTGTTATCATGGCAGATCTCATTCATCCGAAGGTTTGCTTAGTTTGCTTTGTGTACAGTGTGACTTTTGGGGTTGAGTGTTTTAAATGAGCTAGCTAACCAGAGGCCTTTCTGGATGAAATAGTCTGAACTTCTCCATGACTTCTCCATTAGAAATTTTCTTTTCACAGGGGTACACTTTTCACAAGAGAGCTTTACTTAAACATGTTACTGTGCTCCCACTGATGGGCTAACCTGGTGCAGAATACCAAACAAACAATAAGGAACAACTTGTACAGCCCAGTCCAGATTAGCAGCAGGTACAGTATAAAATCAGAAGCAGTTCTTGTTGAGGAAAATGATCATATCTGACTTCAGGCAGCATGTGTGAGCGTTCTGGACAGATAGTGTCTCCTGCAGTGGAGAACACACGTTCGCTGGGTGTAGAAGAAGCTTGAACGCATAAATAAAAGTTTTTTCACAATATATGTGGTAACCTTTCCGTGGCACTCTTCTACTTGTTGCACCGACATCTTTCCCTTGGCCGCTATGGTGAACGGAGTGGGCGTAGCACATCGCGGAGTCTTGTCAACAGCCTGGCTAACGTTAGCAATCTCAGGTCGTTTGTCTATGAAAAAATACATGGGCTAACGTTAGCTGGGTATTTGCATTTGAGTTGACCCACCGTTTTAGGTCGAGTATAACTTGTTAGCTGCCTCAATGTTGATGTTGTTGAGACTGTTTTACTTACTGGATTTGAACTGGAGTGCGGTGCTAGGCTGAGGGTCGGAGCCGGAGGAAGAGGCAGCGGAGGAAGGCCGGCGCAGCGCGTCAAAGACGGGGCACTCTGTTATTTGTACACCATGAACCAGGAGGTGTCTGATTATGTTGGTCGTGCACCCTCCTGTGCATGATATATTTTTACAAGTGTTGCACTGAGCCGACTTGTCATTATTGTGAAGCCACACTTTAGACCGCCGCCACACACTATCCATGGTTGCGCAGTAACGCAAACACTTCCGGCGGATTCTTCTTTGTTGGTGTTCGGCGGCTTCTTCTTCCAGTTGGCGGACTGGGTATCGAAACTAGGAATCGAAATTTAAAAATTTGAACGATTCCGAGAGAATCGGAAAGTTGGTCCCGGTTCCAATCGATACTCGACACTCGATGCCCAACCCTAGTGACAACTCATGAGGTCTAGTGGAGTTTGTTGCAACCTTTGTAAACATCTGTGGTGATGCTTTCGGGCTTTAAAGTATCACTTAATTGAATCTTATTCTCAATTAATCTGTTGATAATGATTCGAGTATTTGATTACTCATTAAGTCTTGAAAATGTCAGAAAGCCTGAAAAATGCACGTTGCTATTTATCACGACTAAAAGCTTGTCCAGTCCAAAAGTCATCAATAATAAATTTAGAACATTACAAAAGAAAGAAAAGTGGAACCACTGAATGTTTGGCTCCTTTTGCCTTATGAATAATTCAGTTATTAATTACCAAAAAGTAATATTCAAACATGACATGCATTAGTGTTGATGAATGTTTACACTGCAGGAGCCGTTCTCAGTGTATAACGCAGCAGTACAAGCCTGCTTTTGAACACAGTATGTATGTATGCATGTACTTCCTTCGTTTTACTCGTCTTTCATGGGAAGTTCACAGGTGACAAGTCACATGACACACATGGACAAATGTAGGGCACAAGAAACAAGCCAAACGAACGCTGCGTGATGGCGAAGACAAAGAGAGGCATCACTTCCTGTTGTGGTTAAGGGCTGTCAGGTAAAAAAAAACGGCCAAAAAGCAACATTTGATCGATTAGCTCTCCTCTCCTAAACCCTCCACCCAGCACTCCATACCTGTCAGACGATGCTGTGAAGAGATCTCAAGAAGAGGCCAAAAAGTGGTCGCTCACCCACACACTCGCACAGTGACAGATGAGCCCGGTGATGCAGCAGAGGAGGACGTATGGTTAAGAGTTGGCTGGGGATTATTAACGATAATTTCCTGCTGCCCTCTAGTTACTGCAATCAGCTGCATTCATCAGGAAGCTCGCAGAGAATGAAGGCGAGGGAGGGGAAACGGGCGCTGCCTCTCGCCGCTCAGTCTCTCCTTCTTTTCATCTCGTGCCGGATCTCTCCGTCTGATTTGTGTGTCAGTCAGTGTCAGATGCTCCCCGCTAGTCCTCTCAGCTTTCTGGCGCAGTATTAATATGCTTTTTGTTATCTGTTTGGATATTTCTCAGCATTCAAAACACTGTGACAATCCCTCTGCTTCTGGCTTCATTCACCTGGCAGGCTTCCAATACTTTGACTGTAGCCTGTGTGTGTGTGTGCGTGCGTGTGCTTGCGTGTGTGTGTGTGTGTGTGTGTGCTTCTGTCCTTTTGCCAGTCCCTGTGTTAAGGGAGGTATCACAACTGACAGTTTCTTTTTCCTTCCTTTCATTTGTATCCCATCATTCATTTTGTGTGCGTGTGTGTGTTTAAGGAGGCGGTAAAGACTCCTCCAGCAGTTCGATCCACAGATGCACCATCCTCTGCCTACCTTCTGACCAGCTTGTGTGTGTGTGTGTGTGTGTGTGTGTGTGTGTGTGTGTGTGTGTGTGTGTGTGTGTGTGTGTGTGTGTGTGTGTGTGTGTGTTGGACGCCAGGCAAAGGAAAATCAATGGTATTAATTTGCGGAGGCAGTGGTGTGAGCTGAGGCAATCTGCTGCACACTGGGAGCCACGCTTTGCTCTGATTTACCGCACACACACAGACACACGCACACACACACACACACACACACAGAGACCCACCTCCTCTCCAATTCCACCTCCCTAAATCGCACCTTCCCTCCTCTCTTCTCCTCTTTGGTTTGCATTCAGAGACAATATCAGTTTACAGTTTATGAGGCACACTGGAATGTCACGCTTCGCTCGCTCTGCCTCCCTCTCTCTGTCACACACACACACACACACACACACACACACAGACACACACACACACACACTCTGTAGCTTGCTCACTTGCTCTCTTTATCGTGGTCCAGGTAATTAAAAGGCAGGCTGCTCCACGGTGGCAGGAGGGAGGAGAAGACTGCAGGGAAGGGCAGGGTAGAGTCACCACCACATACTACCTCTGCCAGCACACACACACACACACACCCGCACACACACTTTAGCACTATACACCCTCTGTCTTACTGTAGCACATGAACTACATTGTCACAAATGAAGAAGGTTATATGGATTGCAGCAGTGGTGGTGGTGACAGATTAGTCTGCACTAACTGGTCTGCAATTAGCCAAAACCTTCATTTTCTTTCAGATTACAGTGAATAAATTATGGCTCTTAACAGTTTTATTTCAGGGGTTTTTTATGCCACAATTAATAAACTTGAGTAGATGCACCAGCACGCCATGCTTAATGAGAGAATGACTCAAACTTGACTCAAAGCACTTCCTGTGACAAGTGACACACGCTCCAACATACCGCACACACACACACACACACACCAAATGGTTGGGCAAAGTAGGGCTGCAGCACACACTCGGGTTTTTAATCTGTGGCCGCAGCTGGACCGGCTCTTTACAAAGGATGCAGACCTTACCTGAACCCTGATGAGTCAGGTCAGTCTCCCGCGAGGTCACTCAAACTGGGAGGCGGGGGCTGGGCCCGGTGTGCTCTGCACTGACCGTGCACTAACAACTCACAGCTTGACGTTACTTTCACTTAATTCAGGTCTATACAAAAGACATTTATTTCCGCCCAGCAGCACGCCAACTCTGTTGCAGTGGTGTTTTTCTCCTTCGCTCTGGCGTCTGCCTCTGACAGGCTCACATTACATAAAGCCCGCCTTTCTTTATATTTGCAGCCCAATCAATAGGACAACAACAACAACAACCATGTGTCCGCGACAAAGTCAGAATGTCCAGCAGGACTAAAGAGACCATATTTTGCCTGGCAGGGGTGACAGGAAATGGCGTGGGTACGGATGCAAACATAAACTGCAGAAGCTGGTGCGGCGAACAGCAGCGTTAGCTTTAGCTTAGTGCCATTCGTCTTTGTCACTGTCCTTGTATTCACTGCAACCAAGCAGCATCCCTTCTTCTCAGCTGTTACTTTGCTGTGAAGTTAAAAAACAAGAAACTGTAATTTCCTGAATGAGAGGTCAGTCCCACTTCCTCTGTCTGGCTGCACAATGGAGAGCTTTGCGAGAGATTTTTGCGAGTCAAAGTTATATCCGATTGAAGTCTGCAAAACAGAGGAGGTGGCTCAGTTTGTGGCCATTATAACCAAAACGGTATATTGTCTATGAAAAGAAAAGAAATAAGCCACATCAAGATAAAAAGCCTGGATTGTCATGATGGATGGTACAGAGAGCTGACAGTGGATTTTTGCTAACCGTGTTCCTCTCGTCCACAGCGCTGACCGGGTGAACCTGATGCAGGCTGAGCCACGTGTCCATGCCAGTTATTTTCTGCAGCCAAATACAAAGGTAATAAATATTGATAAGATAAAGTTCTCCCTGTTTTCTCGCCCTGTCTGCGTGTCGGGAGCTCTTCAGACTGCATTAAGCACTGTCTCCCTCTCCGAGCTCACGCACAGACCGCCACCTGCCACGAACTCCAAACTGACTCCGTTATCGTGTTTTATGAGTTTCTAAAACCAGCATCTTACACATATTTTCATTGTGACAACTAAACCTGCGTTTGATGAACTCAGAGGCACATTTTTCATATTTTTATGATGTTTGATGATCCCGACGACGGTGCCGATGAATATGCCTATCATTTTATATAGAAGTACACACTAGTACAGCGCAGTGCCTACATTACTCACTAGCTATTTATTACGGCAATTAGGATACATTTTCAGCTTAGTGGTGGATGTTTGGTACATTTACAAACTAAATGAGCTGCCAATCTCCATTATAGCATCAGCATTTATCCTGGGATTTCATTCACGTACAGTGACTGTGTTAAAACCCCCTTTGTCACAGTTATGAGATTAAAGTCACACACATACGTACAGTCACGAGATTTAAACACACACACACGAAACAGCCACAGTGCTCCTTCGTTCTCTCTCCGTGTGTCCAGCATCACAGCAGACACGACTAATCCACTGTGGAGTGTCTTAATCCAATCAGACCTGTTGTCTGCTGATCCGAGACACAGAGGGCCACTGCTCTGATATTGTTAAACATGGGCACGCAGCACACACACACACATTTTCACACAAAGCATAGCCTGGCATTATACTGCATTTAAAACCTGAAGTGCTGCTTTATTGTGACTGATCCGATTTTGTACGTTTTTTGTAGGTTTCACTTTGTATTTCCCTCGTTGCTTCTGTCACTTATGTTTACATTGGCTCAGCAACTTAGTAATTACTGAGATGTGGGTTTATGGTGGTGCTGCTAAAAAATTCAGCCCGGCAACACACATGAGCATCAGGAGATTAGATGCATTGTAAACAGGTTAGACAGTTTCACCAGATCACTTTATTTTGAGGTTAAATCCAAAAGTAAGTGCACCTTAAATGTCGCAAAGGCTGCAAAGATTTGATTCAGTGCATCTTCGTCTGTGTCTGTACTGACTTTCTTAACATCAACATCAACCCCCAGCTGAGCCAACCTTCTTTGGAGGGGAAAAGAAAGGTGGAGAGTTTACAGTTTCTCACAGTAAAAGGACCAACCTGAAAGCTCAGGCCGGTGGATGACGTCGGGCGGTGCTTGGTTTTGGCTTTCTGCTAAACAGCACACTCACATGTCTCTGAAAGAGTCTGAGGGGAGAAAGAGGCGATGCAGGATCTTCATTCACGTTTCAGCAGCACTGCTGAGTTTGACAGTTCCCTCCTTGATTCTGTCGTATGGCTTGACAGCGCCTGACAACAGCTTGGCAATGGCGTTAGTCCCACCCGTGACTCTGATTGGCTACTCATGAGTCCCCCTTTTCAGATGAGAAACTGCTGTTTCATGTCACGATGGCAGACTCTGAAGAGTCATTTCAATGAGCGCAGTGGAGGATTCAAAGGTCAGCACTCAGGCAATCGACTTTGACCTTTTGTACTCACTGTAGTCGTGTGTGCAGATGTTATTATCGCCATCATGTGTGTGTTCTCGTGCCTCTAAGTAAAGTTGGTCGTCTGACTGCTCATTGCTGCAGTGGATGTCTTGGTAGTCACGCTGCCGGGCGGGCAGTGGGGCATGTTTGTCGCATGTCATACCCTCTCCCTTTACTTCCTGTCTGAATCTCTACTCATCTGTCCATTAAAAAGGCAAAAAAAAAACAACAAAGGCTCTAAAAAATAAGACGTTTATCGTTTATCGACATTCACCGCGTTGTTCTTACGAATGATTCCATCAGATTGTGTTTAAAAACTGACAAAACAGGTTGTCGACGTTTTTGTTTCACATTTGTCAAGACCTTCATTGCATTTATCATCCATTTGTTATTTTGCAGATGATTGTTGCACACATGATGTTACCTGGAGTGCATTCACATGTTTTTTTATGTATGTATATGTGTTGGTTGATGGCAGCAGGACTTCAATTTCCATAATAAACTGATGAATTGAAAATGGAGCCTCGATCTTGAAATTGTGACATATTAATATCGGGAAAATGTTCTTTTTGGCACTGAGATATGAATTTCCTCCCTATCAGCCAACCCTATCAGCCTTTTCCTGGTTGCTGGCATCCTGCTGCTCATCATGACTGACATGCACGGTTGCGCACATTTAGCTTTTTTTTTAATTGACTTCAGCTTCCGTCTTAAACAACGTAAACAACGCAAAGCTGCCAGGTGGCTGCTGTAAGGCGTCGCGTTATTACTCTCACACTTTCCTCTCTCGTGTGGTGTTAAGACGCTTTCATTTCATCTCTCAAGAGTCCTTTTTTATTTATTGTGATTCATCGCTCAACAGTCATCTTTGCTGTACCTTCTCGCTTCTGTCACCCAGCCTTCTTCCAGCTGACAAAAACACACACAGACTCAGATCTCACTCTGCTGTCACTGGGTGTAGTAATACGAAAAGGGAAAAAAAAAAACCTGAGATGAGCTCACGATTTCAGTCATGTTGACTCGTCATTGACTATTTGCCGTTGTTTGCGGGGGATGCGGATTGTTGACGACTGATGTTGTGTTATAGCTTTTCTCTCCGTCGTCTCAGCCAAGGAGAAAAAGAATCTTTTCTCCAGTCTGCTTTCATCTCAGAGACCTCAGACTCTTGGCTGTTATTGAATAGCTGAGGAGTCATTTTCTAGTCCTTGTGTCGGGAAGAAGAAACTCACGCAAGACAAATGGTCCAATTCCACTTTAACAGGCCCATTCATATTGTAATAGAGGGCTGGAACAAAGGAAGGAGAGAGCCGGGACATTAGGAATGGCACAGTCAGCCTTACTCACTGTGTTTGACTCTGCTTGAATGTGTGTGTGTGTGTGTGTGAGGGAGTGAGTGAGAGAGGGAAAGACAGAGAGAGAGAGGTTTTTCTCTTTAATTCTCTCTGTTGGAGATGTACTACCTCAGGGATATTCTGCCATCTGATCCATTTTAGTAGTGTGGCAAACAGCCAGGGCATCTTTTCAATTACAGAGAAATGGATAGTGTGTGTGTGTGTGTGTATGTGTGGATGCGAATGCGCTCGCATGGGTGTGTGAGTACAGACGGAAAGACAAAGACACAGCGAGGCAGAGAGAGGGAGAGAGCCGGGAAGAGAAATCAGGAAAAAGGGAGATTTTTGTGAGGAGGCAGAGTGCAGAAGAGCGAAGGTGTAAGCCAAGAGGGGCCCGTATTCCTCTACTGCTGGCTCGGGGCTCGTCAAGAGGCAAGAGACCGAGAGCAAAATGAGAGGAGAAGAGGGACCGAGGAGGGAGGGAGCTGGAATAAGAGGGCTTTGCCACGGAGGGAGAAAATACTGCTCCCCCTCCGTCTTTAAGCCGAGCAATAATTCAAAGCCTCGGCCCTCTGAAGCCTTGGATCCACATTGACTGGTCATCTTAAATCAAATCAGGGCACTGGGCTGGCTGCTCAGTGTGTGGGTGTGTGTTGGTCCACACACACGCATGCACAGAGCCCCTGGTCTACTCTGAATTATTGACGGTGGAGAATAATTGATTGGTTCACCTTCAGGCCTATCAGCCTCCGTCTGAGCGCACCACCTCATATCAGCACGCCTACTTCTGTTTAACTCTCACACTCTTTTGCTCTGCTTGTTTTTGTTTTTTTTTATTCCCTTCTCTTTTGCCTCCTCCTATTTATTTTTTTTTTGTAAAGGGCTCATCAACAATAAAACCCCCCAAAAACATATTTTCTCGCCTGGCAGTGGTGGCATTGAGCCACACAGGAAAGTTATTTATGTGCCTCGGTTTTGAGATGTCTGCCAATGACTGTTACTGTGCTGTTGCCCCAACACAATGCAGATTATTTCAGTTTGTTTTGAGATTTGAGGAGCTCATCGCACCGACAGATTTTCATTTGAGAAACTTAGCGGCAATGTGTCCAAAAAAAAAATGTCCCAGTTCCTCAGAGTCGTCTGCAGACCCCGCTGTCAGCCGCTTTCATGGAGGCTATTTTCCACAGAGAAATATAGAAGTAAGTTTTTGTTTTTTGGCTGAACTAACCTTTAAGCCCCCGCCTCAGTCTTCCCTCTTATCGTTTCCTCTGTCTGTCCTCCCGGGTGCTGCGACAGCCCTGGCCATGACACGCTGTGCAGCATGTGATCAGTCATGGCTAGCTATAGTGTACCGGGACATGCATCCAATCAATAACATGAATCTGCAGGCGGGAGA
This sequence comes from Chaetodon trifasciatus, assembly GCA_037975065.1. Lineage (NCBI taxonomy): Eukaryota > Metazoa > Chordata > Actinopteri > Chaetodontiformes > Chaetodontidae > Chaetodon > Chaetodon trifasciatus. The sequence continues at coordinate 678,015 of JBBMOE010000039.1, forward strand.
CGGTCGTGACATACAACCGCTGCCGCTGACATACATGCACAGATACACACACACACGGGCAGAGGTGCACACGCATGCTGGGCTGACATACAGCCCCACTGCTTTGACAGGGCGGAGATGAGGTGAGGATGGATGGATAGATGGATGGGGGGGATGGAATGAAGGTAATGGAGAGAGGTGAATGGCACAGATGCTGTTTCTGGATCACTGTCAGTGACGATGGAGACGGACCCATTTTAGGCCTCACTGAGAACTGGACTGTTTAGTCTCCAGCTATGGATTTTTCCATCGTCAATAACTCTAAAGGCTATCGGACGGGGTGGCTGGCGGGTCTTACAAGTTAAAACCCAGCAAAATATAGAGCTCGGTTACCAGCTTACTGTACAAATCTTCCAGTCACAGAATGTTCCCTGCATCTCTTGGGTTGTTTGGGGTCCTTTTTCAAAGCTGCTGTGAACCACTCCTTTCCCTCCTCCACAGCATAAATACCAACATGGCAGACTATAATAGCCTCTACTGAAAGCAGAGTGTGGCACAGAGGCCATATAACTGTGTACTGTATCAACAGCTGCATATCCCGCTCTCTTATTATTGAAAATACAATAATCTTCTTATAGTCTGCACGCAGTTCAAGTAATGTTTATGCTTATTACGCAGACCCTGTGCTGTTTGTACAGTTGCATTTGAAAGCGTTGAAACTCCCCAAGCACACGAGTGATAGTGTATCACAGCACAAACTGCACATTCTGATTCAGCATTATTTCAGCTACAAAGGCGGTGCTGCAAATCCCCTACTGGCAATTCTCAATTCTCTTTTCTTATGTTAGTGTAAACAGCGTGCACCTGCTGCTTGTTGTATCCATATCAGCGTTGCGCTGGTGGGACGCATGCAGCACGCGGGCATGTTATGCAAATGTGTGAACCCGGATTAGACCAATGGGAGAGTTAGGATAGTGTAATCCCCTATCCTGTACACTTCATTATCATATTCACGCCACAGCAGTAGAGGCCTTGTCCTGTCTAATCTCTCTGACTTGAGCCATCTCAGAGAGAGAGAGGGGAGACAGAGAGGGGAGACAGAGAGAGGCATCCTTGCAGCATCTCCTCACCCACTGCTTTCTCCTCCGAATGTGCTGACTCCATCAGAATACCTCGCCTCTAAAAGAGAAGTCAATTAACCTGCATGCGTCTCTGCTCCCTTGTGTGCAGGTTCGGTGTGTGTTTGCGTGTAAGTCTGCGCGCGCCAGCCCTGATGCGTGTGCGTTCGTCTGTTCGGGCGACAGGCAGGGGCGCTAATCCCATCGCCGTAGCTTGTCGCCGCAGTCGGCTTGCACGTACGGGGGACACAAAAGCGTTGACACAGGCAGTGACAAACACACAAATCCGCACAACAGTGAGTCCATTCCATCTTAGCCAGGATAATTAATCATTAAAATGTGTTTCCACACAGTGTGTTTGTGTCACGAGGCTCCGTGTCGCACTGTCGAGTCCCGCTGCTAACGTGCTCTGCTTTTACTGTCACACACTGCCAGAAGAACACAACTTCTCTGTGGGATAGAATTATTAGATGGTCGTCAGTCTCAGCTTGGTGTCTCTATGTCTTAACTGTGACAATATGGAGAGGGAGAGGGGGTGAAAGAGGCTGTGTAATAGAGACAGACAGAGCAAGAGAGAGAGACTACAGAACGTGCCACCAGAGGTAATTAGCAGAGCAGCTGTTTGAGAGGGGGAAGCTATAGCCGTGACACTGCAGGAAGGAGCTGGGGGAATAATTAGCTGGTAACACCCGTCAAGCTTTCACAAAGAGGAGATGTGTTATTCTACTTCTGCTCTCCACAGAGGAACGCCAGACCTCCACGCATGGTCCAACACCTACTGGCTTACTGCAAATCCTTCTAGTTAGATGGAATAGGCTGTCAAATGTGGATATGCTGTGTGTGTGCGTGCGTGTGTGTAGCCATATTTAGAACATGTTAATTGGGTATTGATTGTAGTGCAGTCAGTGATGATTTATGACACTTTCCGGTGAGTCTGCTGTCAGCGGAGTGCATGTTATGTATGTATATCTGTGTGTGCGTGCGTGTGCAAACACTCCGTCATAAGCAGGCTACACAACCAATATACAGAAACACTTGAGCGCAGCAAAACCAAAAACTCTGCCAAATTACATTTCCCTCTGCCTTTGTGTCAGGATAGATTAGACCGTCTATAATTTCTTCCTTTATGATGTCTAGCTTTTAAAACTTGTGTTTTTTGGCCTACAAAGCAGCGGATCGCAGCTTTCACTGAGCCAGTGGCACATTCTGAGCAGAGCAGTGGTGATGTGACAGGAAAAGTGAATTATTAGATAGTTAAAACACACAGATGTCATTATTTAGACCCACTTTGCAGACATTAATATTTGAATTTAAAGATGCTTATTAGCGCTTCCAAAATGCTTTAGAATCATTACATTGAAGACATTACCATCAAGTTGTAAAATTATTTTTTCATATTGGCTCAATATAAGTATTTTATAGTTGTATTATAGAATTTTGTAGTGGCTGCTTCTGTCATTGTCACCATCCTTGTCCAATACGCTGCAGTGAAATACTGAGCTGCTCACTCACTGGGAACCATATTCTCCCCCATCTGGGATTTGTCTTTTAAATTGAATTTCGACATGTATATTTAACAGATATGATGACATTTTAAGTGTTTTTGCATTATGGTCCTCTGTGTACCACTGGATTTATGTTCCTCTACAGTCCCTCTGCAGTGCAGGGAGTCATCCATGAAGACCTAACTGTACAGCAGCAAATAAAGTTAGAGAAGCCACTGTCATCTGTCTCCATATATCCACTGCTGTAGCAGTAACCTGGTTATAGTGCATCTAACCACAGCCATGTCATATCCCCAGTGTCCTCGGAAACACTCCGTCTCTTCACAGATCACTCTGAATCTGTCTTTTCGCTGGAGCTGCTGGAGTTATCAGATTAAGACCTTTTTCGTGGCGAAATAGAGAAAAGGGCGTTATGAAATGCAAACTACAACAGTGAAAGTATAAAACGACGTTCCATATTTCTGTTTGATTTCAGGTTCGTCTCCCAGCCACAAAAGTCTCATTTGGAGAGAAGTGAGAAATATGAAGTGAAAACGCTGGCATGAGAGGGAAGTACTTGTCTTGTAAGAGGTGTGCTTTGTAAGCAAGCAGATTAGTCGTTTTTGAGATAGAGCCACTGTACATCACAGATTTTCCACAGGCTCTCACTTTGAATATGGAATATATGTGTACATATATATACGGAATATGGAAAACAGTGTAGTATAACCATCATACTGCTCAATATTATCTGTTGCCAAGGATGGCAGTATACACTAAGTAAGGGATAATGCCTGGCGAGGTGTCCTTTATCAGGAAGTCATGGGTGAGGGGCAGTCTAGAACCTGCATGTTGGACAGACACCTCCACAGAGTCCATTAACTCCTGACCACAGACACCTTGAAGGACATTATCCAACGTACATCATGCTTACTTGCTAAAGAAAAAAGAATACCAATAATTTATATTTTCATGTGTTTTGCATCTAAAGTGTCTAAAAGTTTTTACAAGCCATAACATAGTTTCCATGGTATTCCATGGTTTTGGCTAATACCTGGAACAACTCAAGACTTAAAGTCAATGACACTGTGTACGGTTGACAAACAGTAGGAATAATTTGACGATATGTTTAAGATTAGCGAGCTATCCAATCACGTCGCTGTCCCCAAATCAATACAGAGATTTTCACAAATAAATGATACGCCATGAGTTCTGCCGGTCGCAGCCTGAAGTTGTGAGCTGAGTAGTGAATGGGGTGTGAGATGATCGCTTTATTTTTTCAATCTGTAAGTTGTAACTAGATGTTAGCTCGGTAACACATTGCAATAAATTGACTGCTTCATCGTTGCTATGATGATTTATTTTAGATACAGGCTGATAGAACAGTTTCACTGGAACACATATCAGAAATGAATGGACACCCTGCAGCCAATCAGAATCGAGCATTCAACCAGGCCATGGTAGAAACAAATTAAAATCAGCATCTTTCAAAGGCTGCTGAATAGCCAGTAGCCTCTTGTCCGTCTGTCCTGTTCATTTAATTTAGCCCCGACGGAGGAGGAGGAACATGGAAACATCTCCCAAATCACATGCACACATCGCAGGTGTCTTCAAACGGCGTGCATGAGGCTGCGCCAAAGTTTCCAAAACTTCAGCCGGCCTGCACGCACACACACACCGTGCTGACTGAAAACATGCGCTTCCTCTTCGTTCCAAACATCACATTTTGCTTGTGCACTAAATTCAGTTTTCCTCGGAGTAGACTGAGGATCCCTGCTTTATCACACTCAATCCATCCTCCTCTTCGTCCTCTTCCTCCTCCTCCTCCTCCTCCTCCTCCTCCTCCTCCGTCTCATTCCCCATCTGCAGTGTGGATAAGTACCTCTCCATTTCGCCATGCAGTGCAGTTGTGAATAGACTCTGTGGTGTGTTGCCTCTGCTAGAAACTCAAGTTTGTGTCCACTGCGAGTCTTTCTCTTACTGTGCTGTAGCATTTAGCCGCTGAGGGTGAGGCCGTGTGTATTTCCGCGCCCTAAGCACTCTCTACCTAGAGATTACCCTTCATTTTGCAGTGAACCACTGGAGCTGCTGACACAGCGACTTGGCAGAGGGAAACTTTGCATATGTATTGACTGTGTGTGTCTGTCCCCACGCGTCCCTCCTGCTCCCTTCACAGTGCAGGGTGAGCCACCGTGCACTGTGGATCAGCTTGCCTTTGATACCGTCTCACCTCTTCATTTCATTCATTACTCCTCACGCTCACCAGAGAGATTTGGATTTACTCTCCATCTCACTTTGTAGCTTTAGATCTGTTGAGGTTGTTCGCAAGTCCTTCAAAGCTCCAGTATCCCACCGGTGTGCGTGACAGTGGACATACGTGTGTGTGTGTGTGTGGATGATGCTATGGGTCTGGTTTTATTCCCAGCGCTCTGAGACAGCAGTCAAACAGGTCATAAATATACAGGAGCATCTGTTTGAGGTTCACACACACACACACACGCACATAAGCACTGTCCCAGCAACCGGAAGGGTGTTGGCTTTTTTTTTCTCCCCTGACAATGCTGACACCTCCCAGTGGGAGCCCGCATCGTTATGGCAACTGGGACAGTTGGATTTGCATATTCATGAATACTAATGAATGTGCAGGAATGGAAATTGAATGTTAATTTTTAGTTTCTCGAGCCATATGGTGGACAGTGCTCAGGGAGGGAGTTGAGTTCACTTTGAATTTGTTTATGCATGTTGTTATGGGAGGGATGAAGGAGGACGGTTATGCTGAGTGTTTGAGTTTGAGTCAGCCAGCGATGGGTAGGGACGGAAACTAAGGGAGTCTGATGGCAGGGTCGCAGCATTGTGTTCTGAAAAAAAAATTGTTGTTGCTGTCAGAAACACTGGAAACAAAAGCTGAGAAGAGTCTGTAGCTTTAGCATTGATCGCATACACACTCAGTCCATTCAAAGCACTCTAGTCCAGCTGAGTATGAGTTGAAAATGACCCCTGAGGGCCGCCGGTTTGTTTTACGGATGCACCGCTCTCGCACTCACTTCTACACGGCCATACTGCAAACTTGTGATATTTTTCTCATGTTTTGAAAATGCAGAGGGAGCAGCTTGTTATACCACTGCTGAATTATGAAAACCGTCTGCAGGATGAGTCAGAGCAAGTAGATGCTGCTTACGCCGCCTGGCATGACTGTCTCCTGTGCCTGAGGAACCCAGGGAGGAGGTCAAAGGTCAAGCATTTTAATAAGTATCAGAAGCCTAACTGTGCAACAGATTCAGTGGTGAGAAACGGGAAAGCAGTCGGAGTTCTTCCCCTCTGCCCTTTTGAGTCTGAAGAGCCTCTTATTTTCATCCCCTCTCGTGTTTTATCTCGCTAACGCTGAACAATACTTCTGCCTCCATCCCTCTGACTCTCTCCTCTCGACACGCCGCAACCCCTTCCCTCCCTCCGTTCCTCCCAACAATCACCGGCGCATGTGCCCACCTGACAAGACGAGCTCATCGGGGGCCCGGGGCCGCGTTTAAAAAATCCGGCAGACTTCAGATCACACGCGCACGGAATAATTGCAAAATGTTGTCACCTCCACTAAAATTATAATTGCCGCCTTTCCAAACTTAACAGAATAGATGAAAGTACTCCTGCAAGCTTTCAATCCCTTAGTGCACGACACGGGCGCGCACACACACACACACAAAGAGAGAGTGTGAAGAGAGAGGATTCCCTGGAGACTGTTGCTCCTCAAATAGGAGACATTTACAAGTGTTCCATCTCATCAAGCCCCCTCTCGCGCTCCGCTCTCCTCCCTCTCCCAGCTCCGCACCGTCACAGAGGGAGGAATACAGGTTAAGTTGTGTGAAATCACCGTGACAGCACATGCAAATTCACCACGGCCCACCCACAATGGAAGGTGTCAATCTGAGCGACTGCCTCCCTCCCTCCCTCTGTACAGACGCGCCTCAACCAAACGAACCTTTTTCCCGGTGCCATCAGGATACTAAAGCAGCTCTGTTTGACGCTGTTCAGCTCCAGTCCCATATCTCATCTAGCCAATCGTAGCCCCCGGGCCTTTTGCTTGTTCATTTTGTTAGTCGTGCCACCGCATGTGTATGTATGAGTTGTAATTTGCATCTTTATGCAAACCATCTTTTCTGAACAACATACACATCCCTAAGAGCAGTTTCACTCAACCGAGTTCACTCCTCACAAACAAATGCTCTGCTTGCTTTTCTTGTGTGTGTGTGTGCGTGTGCGTGTGTGTGACAGAGAGAGAGAATGTTCTTATGTTCATACTTCCTGTATCTGCAGGATTACTAGGAATTTTGAAGCCTTTCCTGAGAGTCCCCTCTAACTGCTTATGTTATACCTCCCCCAGTTCTAATCTCTACTCAGCATAATTGTCTAATCAGATGTATTTACAGATGCATGCTGGGCGTTCTGCCTTCCATCATTCTCTACATACAGTAATCTCCTTGTGTTTCACCACTTCTCCAAGTTGTTGACTAAATCTCCTCATGGATTTAAAGACTTTGTCCATGTTCTTTGTTTATTTCCATAGGCTGTGATCAGTTTTTTTTGGTCCAACACATGAACTGCCCTCCTTGCCATTTTTAAGGAGCCCATCAGGGGTGACTGTCAGCTGACATGTGTACCGTGTTGTAACAGCATCCACTCTGTCCACTGCGGTGAGATGCTGGAAAGAAGCTGGATATTGGAGAAACTGTGGAGCGTCTTCGTCGTAGAATAGGAACCGGCAGGTTTAATGCTGCTCCCCACAGAGAGGAAGTATCGGATAGAGGCGGAGGGAGTTTGGACTGAAGCCGAGTGTGATGTTGCACCTATTATCGCACACTGTCCCACACCGCAGTGAGAGTCACTGCACACAAGGACACACTGCTGATACACATGAGCACACAGGGCACACATAGGAATATGCACAAGAACAGACAAGCGCAAAGCTCCCCATTATTTGCACAAGTACGTCTTGTTTCTTGGATTTCTTGTGAAGAATATCGGGTATTTTATTGAATATTGGATCCCACTGTATGCATGCCAAGGCCAAACTCTCTCTCCCTCCCTCTCCCCCTCTCTCGCTCCCTCTCTCCCTCGCTCTCGTTGGATACGACCAAGTCCCCAGCCTCCTTTATTCGCGTCTTTGGTGTTTGTTGTCACAAGCCCAATTTGCATGTTGATATCAACTCATTATGATCTTTAACTGAGCTGATGAATGCAGATTATGCATCTTGGTGCTCAGCTACTTGCCGCAGCGGGCGCACATGTGCATACACATGCGTATGGGCACACACATGCATCTAAACACGCACGCTGCCATCTTAAATGAATATGTATGCTCTGCAGAGGGATGGAGGAGAAAGATGAATAGTAGTGTTGTTTTACACACTGTTCTGCCGTCTCTTCCAGTCGAAGCAGAAGGAAGCAGCGCACAGAAGTGAGAGCGAGAAAGACTGCAGAGGAGAGGGTGAGGGGGTCATCTGTTCTCTGTAGCATTATTCGCTAGATATTACGTCTTTCTTTCCTGCTTTTTACTTCCTCACCTACTCCCAGTGGGACGTGCTTCCTTCTTGTCTTTCTGTTTCTTTCTGCTCGTGGATCTCAGTGGGGATAATAAGCTAATATGATGAAACCAAATGAAGACGAGTGATGGCAGCAGGGGGAAAGATGTCAGAATACCCAAAAGCGGAGATGACCAAGAGAGAGAAAGATCACGGGCTCCCAGCGTTCACAACAAACTTGTTGCAGCATCATTTCTTTTTAACGACTCTCAGTAATTAGACTAGACCCCACGTTCTACTTCCTGTCTGTACCTCTCACTCGCCGCGCCTATCGCTGAATCTCTGTGTAGATGAAGTGATAAAAAGCCAAAGCCAGCTGGAGCAGAGTGAGCAAAGGCAGACAGAGAGCGAGAACGAGCGGGGGATGTCTGGATTTAGATGGCGTTTTTTAGGCCGCTGTACTCTGTTACCAAGCAACAAGCAGAAAAGTCCTTAGTCACCGGGCGTCTGTGGTGAAAGCAGCTGATCTCACCAAGGTCGAGGTGAAAGGTCGAGGCAGCCCTCCTTCTAAGAAAATATTGACTCAAAGCAAATAAAGCAGCGGACTGTCAGGAAATACTGGAAATGTTGGAGTTCAGAGTGGGAGGAAGATGTGTGTTTGTATGCTTTTATACATGTTCTGTGTGTCCTTGGTGGCTAGTGTGTTGTTGTGTACGCGTGCACGGCGTGCATCTGCATGTTTGTGTGTGTATACAGTTGAAGTGACCGGGTTAACCCTGTAGCATGTGAATCTGAATTATTCATGGTGTAAAAGCCCGTGAGACCCTCTATCCTCAGTGTTACAAATGACTTCCTTCCTCCCCGTATGCGGACACAGACTTCCCGCATCTGGATGGCGAGGGAAGTGGTTTCATGTTTATTTTATGTTTTTACAAACGTAGGAGCTTCCCAAGTGCCACAAATTATGCGCTGGAATATCAATGATTGTGTCACTTTTGGATGGTCAACATCTCCGATACAACAAACAAGAATATTTTGACATTATGCAGATTTTTAATGGGTTTCGGGGAGGATAAGGTCACAAAGCATCACTTTAGAAGGGTGCGGCGGGATTGGGATCCGGCAGGCCAGACAGGACCCAACACAAATGTTATGCAGAATATATTAAGTCAGTGTTTAGCATTATTATTGAAGGAGTGGGAAGGTGGAAATCCCGTAGATGTGGGTAGGTGCAGTCTACAGCTGTGTTAGCGGCTCCGCGAGGCTGCACAGCACAGTAGTACTAATTAGCCAGTGTTATCATACTAATATTTGGAGCTGTTTCTTAATAAAGCCCTCTGCCTTTTGTTATTTGGTATTTGTGATGACTGAAATATCACATCTTTATTTGAAGTAATGCCTCCTTTCATGTTCTTCCCTCCCCTGAGGGGCTACATGGGGAAGCTAAATATTACACCACTGTTTTGATAGCTCTGTTATGAAAAAAGTAAAAGAAACCAAACAGAGGGGCACGACTAAAGACTGAGAAGAGAGGGAAACTGATAGCAAAGAAGCTAGCCAACACATAAAGATGTTGAATTAAAAAAATGTTTTCCAGGCAGTAAAATTGAATTTTTGGGAATGTAAAATAGATTGTTATGTGTTGTTTCTGGCTGTCATTTAATTTTGACTTGGAATCACAGCAGAGGAAAGCTCCCTTTAAACTGTCCTGACAGGGAAGTCAGAGACTGTCATTGGCAGTGACTCAGCAGTGAGCTGTGTTCTTATTGGTCCACCAGTAGAACCTTTGCCAACTGGTCACAGCCATTTAGCCGTAAAGTCAGTCATTAATTAACGTATGTTCTACTCTATTATTTTTGGATCGTTAAACTGCGTGTTCATGCAGCAAACGCACTGCCGTGAGCGTTGAGACTGGCATGTTTCATCAAAGACGGAAGACATGTGACGGCCGGCATTGTTGTTTCATCGCGATTAACTGGAGAGGAGTCAACATCGCCTACAGTGGGACTTAAACACGCGTTTGTTGGTCCTGCGACCAGAGCTATTAATCAGTGGAAAAGCAGACAGACAGTGGGCACACGGTGACTCAGCTCCTTCCTCATTGTGTCTCATTGTGTGTCTCCCTGTGTGTGCGATGGCCGGCGGCTCCCCGCAGCCCTAAAGATTGATGGTGTTCTTGATAATGACTCATAGAACTGATTCCAGTCATGAATCTGCCTGGGTTCTAGCTGGATCACACACACACACACACACACACACACACACACACACACACACACACACACACACACACACACACACACACACTCTGATCACTTGTTGACTGGCAGGTCTTCTCTGTGCATCTGCGTCTTCATGTCTACACTCCACGTCAAAGCTGCACAACGCTCCTCACCGGGTTTAACGGATGAATGAAGCGCTCACTAATAGCTGCACATATGTACGTGCTCACACGTGCACACACATGCCCTCGCAGTAGTCGAACACGCCACATACATGCACACATTTTTAACACAAGCGTGCACACCTCTGCCTGTATTAACAGCAACGCAAATGGCTGCCGCTCTGCTCCTGTCAAGCAGTGGGAGGGAGGATGCAGGGAGGAAGACTGCCAAGAACAGTGTATCAAAGGAGAAAACAGACAGTAGAGGCAGTGAAAGATGTGACTGGTATAGACTGTCTGTCCTCAAATAGCAATTGTTTCATTTCTCCAGCTGGCATGCGTCTTGTTTAGTCTGCGCTCTTCCAACATGCTAAATTGTTTGTATTTATGTGTGAGGAGGACGCCGAGCGGAGACGACTGGGTCAGAGACCAGTCACTTGTTTACATGCTGCCGCCTCTAATCATCATGTCATGAGTAAGATAATGATTGCAGAGGCAGAGAAAGAGAGACTGAAAGCGTTATTGTCCAAGCGTTCCTCGACCCTTCCCCTGTTTTAAGCTGTCAAAATTCTCTTGATTCCAGCAATTTGAGTTGTTTCTTGCTGTCAGAAGCTGTTTCTTTAGAGTGAAGAGGTAATATATTTAACATCACATATGAAACAAGAACGTGACAAGAAGCTGCGTAGCAGTTCCCTCAATCATCAACACCAATGCGATTAAATCACAGAGACCTCACACGCCTCCTGAGCGCGGAAATTGCCTTCATCTAAATGCAACATTTGTCATGCTGCTGGGTAAATATTTTCAGGTGAGCGCGTGGGCGGCGTTCCACACTTTGCATGCTTCCTGTGTATTGCAAGGGAAAGGATAAGGTTAATGTACAGTGTGAGAAGTATGGAGGATTATTCACATGGAGCGGGGATTTTCATCTGCTTCCTCATAATGAACAGCTTGTAATCAAATCCACATCACGGCTGCGCTGCCTGTGTGTCCGTGCACGAGTGTATGTGTGTGAATTCCAGCATGTGTGGCTCTGGTGGTTTTATTTTTTGCATGAATATATATATTTTTATAGCAAAGTGTAAAGTAATTTATCAAATTAGGGTTTTTCCTGGAGTGGTTTTGAGATGTTCCACTAGCTAGTTTAGCTATGTTTTGAGTTAAGACAAGTCAGTGTGCGTTTGTTTGTGTATCTCTATGTGCGCCTTCATTTCTTGTGTGTGTATAGCAAATAAATGGACATGACTCCACGTAGCTTGGACATGGATGTCAGCCTTGTAATCCAATCACGGGGCCGGTAAATCAAATTACAGAGAGCAGCTAAGAGATGGGTGTGTCTGCACGGTGCCAGGCAGAGAGATGGAACTGGGCTCTCTGCCTAGAAACACGGCTACCAGGAGTCATCAAGCAGCCTTGCGGAGGCGGCCATGTTGGTCAACTGATGTGGAAGATTAGCACTAGAATTAATGTTTGCGGTGGATAAATCAGACGTCCAGGTGGCTGTGGATAGTTTACAAATGGCTGTAGAAGTAGCTCGCTTACTGTAAATCTAATAAATCCTCCGTATTTGCAAAGTAGTGTGATACATGGAAATAAGTAATTATAGAGAAGTGCCCCTCAGGTTTACAGAGGCCGGAGGGGGGAAGGAAATAAAAGAAGAAGCGAGACACTGCTCGTCACATGAGAACAAGAATGGTCTGCTGAAAATGTTCTCAAATTGATCAGAGAAAAACTCGGCTCGTCATTTCTTTGCCTCCTGCGTCCTTCCATTTGATTCATTTCCTCATACAGACGAATGTGTGGTGTCACATTAAGGTTTCGTGTGGGCTTGTTTGTTACGATTCCACAGCCTGTCCTAACGTGCCACCGTACAAACGGCTGTGGACAGCTCGTCTGCGTTTCCCAAAAGAAGGTTAGGATGAGGAATATGAGCGGGAGAGCGAGAGAGAGAGGCTGCTTGAGTTAAATTGGAAAAGTAAATCCTTCTTGTTCGATGCCAAATCATCACAAATGTAAAACTGGTGAAGCTCAGAGTGGGGAGGAACAGTGGGAGAGAGTGGAGAGACGCTGTAAGGGATATTGAAAAGTAGGGAAGCAAAGACGGCGCAAAAATGAAAAGAGGTCGGAAACTAACACGGGGAAGTCACAAAGTGTATTTGGGGCTTGAATGCAACTGTATGTTTCCACTCTCTCGGTACATTCCTGCTCGTTTGTCTTCTCTCCTTCCATCTCAAAGAAAACAGGCGCAGATGCAGGAAGTGGTTTCGAGGCTCGATCTGAGCTGAGCAAATGGGAAACAGATCTCACTTGTGTGGTGTTGATCTAAAAAGCCACCTTGTCACAAAGTTCTCATCTAAAAAGCCCCCGAGCACAATTAGCTGACTCCACGTGGCTGCTAAAAGGGTCTTAAGAGATGTGGGTTTCACTTTGAATAAGGTTAGCTGCTGCAATGCCGCTGAATAAGGTTAGCGCTGCCCTTGTATATCCAAATGGGGTTAGCAATTGCAGCTTGTGCTTCGGTAATCATGACATTTGTTCTCTGCTGAATGCTAACGTCGATGCTAACCCAGTTTCATCAATGCTAACTCTGTCTTCCAAATTGAATTAATTCACAGGAGGATGTCAACAATAACCCCTAGAGCGCATATGAGAGGGAACAGCTGAATCCTGAGTGTCTTTGCTTCTTTTTGACTCTGATACAAACGGAGCCTCGTCTCGCCGTGCAGACTGTGTCTATTTAAATGTGTCTTTATAATCTTCTCCCTTTTTACTGAAAATCAGACGCATATTCACCCCACACGCGGCAAAGATGTGAACCGATCTGAAAAAGCAGACAGATATATATGCATGTGCGATGTATATATGTGAGTGTGTGTGTGTGTGTTTTTATGACGTTAAGTTAATGTTATGCATTAGCTAAAAATGTCTTTCCTCATCACAAGAGACTGGGCTGTATAATCCAAGCCTGTTTGAAGTATTAGTGTGTGTCCGTGTGTGTGTCTGTCTGTGCAGGACATGCGTGCACACTCACACACTGGTGTTCATGCTGGTGTTCACGCATGTGCATGCGTGCACATGCATGCCCGAATGGATTATTTGCTGTGTGCAAGAGATCCAACGGCCTCAGCCAATTCTAATGAACCAATTATAAAGTAAAGTCTTTTCCTCCTCTTCTCTTCCATTTGATAGTGAGAGTCGTACTGTGGACTAAGCTGCTTTACTTTATTGTATCTCATTAACTTAACCAAAACAATGTTTGAAGTCCAAATCAGCTGTTTAAAAAGAACATGGCATCAGAATGAGGTCCAGACCCAAAGTTAGCCAACAGACTGCAACTAGACACTAGATTTATTGCTCAAATCAGCACAAGCAGTGATCGGTCACAAGTAGAGTTGTCCTCATTAACCTTTGTTTAGACAAGCAATCTCATTTAGACACAGGGTCTCATTTTCAGCAGAGACCTGGTCTTGATTTAACTCATCTATTTCAGTCACACCAGCTCTATGTTATGCAAGCGATAGACCTCGCGTTGATGCTGGAGGACCTCTTAGACTGTTTTCTGTTCACCTCACCCAACATGTGACAGAAGGATTAGTAAGATACCGATAACTGTCTTTGTATGATTACAAGGTTTATCTGCTGTAATTAATGCTCATCAAATGGCTTTTCTTCAGTGGTCTGTAGATGAAGTATTAGTGATGAGTGGTATTTGAATCAATAGCGCAAAAAAGCTTGAAAGGTTAACCGTGGACGCCTCATTTACACACAAAGACCTGTTTGAAGTCTTGAACCTACTCGTCCAGCAGAAGAGTGGAAACGTCTCGTGGCTCTGCCTGTTAGCGATGTGCTCAAGTTTGACGGGCTGCACTGGCTGTCCATCATCAAAGAGGGGTTACATCATCAGTCCCGTCTGGATTCAGAAAGCTGGAGACTGGAAGCGTTCCTGAACGTCTCAGGTCGTTTTCACAGCTGACCAAGAGGACTCCGTTCAATTGGGGAGCTGAAAGTCTCAACATTGCTGCATTTATCACTTGCTTGGGTTCTGCTTTCACACTGTGATTTCTAAAGCGCACTGAACTTTCTGAGCAGCATCACGTGGTTGAAAGGGGTGCTCGTCGATTGGACAAAGTAGGAGGGGAAATCCCTCCCTCTCGGCCCGGAGTGGGTCTTGTTCCAAGTATAGCGTCCAGTTCATCATACCGGGGACACTTGTCCATTTCCTCCCCGGAGCTCCCGCTCTGTCGAAGGACGTCTCGGACCTTGTGATATTGCTGGCGCAATTTTTTACTTTAATCCGACATTGTTCAGCTGTTCGTTTAAAGCCCATTCCCTCCATTTTCTCACTAAACTGTTTAAAAATGTCATTGTTTTTGTGAGTGGATGTCACAAGTAGGTTTATGTGATCATCTGACCATATTTCAAGGAGAGCTTTGGGCTCTTCATCTGTCCACGTCTGTCCTCTCACCATGTTTGTTTTGGTTTTGAGTGCGCGCTGCACTTCCTCTACCCGAGATGCACTGCGTATAGCGTCACTACGTACATTTGGTCCCGTGTTTGGTCCGGTGAGCTTTCACACTGCATACGAACCGAACCAGGGTTCACTTGCAAGCGAACCGAGACCCACGTTTTCAGGTGGACCAGAGCTCGGATGAGCTTTCACACCTGCCCAAACGAAGCGGACTATCCGAGGAAACGAACTCTGGTCCGTTTAAAGCGGACCAAACAGCTCTGGTGTGAAAGCGACCTCATTGTCTTTATGTGATGACTTTAAGGAGTTTTTACATCATTGTGAGAGAGCTGATAATGACGAGGACAGAGATGTGCATGATGTGCAGCAGAGGTCCTTGCCCAGACTTGAACCCACTTCTTTAAGAAATTACTTAACACACTGGATGCCATCATGAGAAGCGTACAGCTCCATGAGCTGCAGGTGAAATAGTCATTTTGATGCTGTCGCAGATTGTTTCGAATGCTGCAGGAAAGCGTCCTAACACCAGCTAACAGGTTAGCATCGTTGCCCTTAAAGTTCCCTCGTCTCTAAATCAATAGAGTAATTTAATCTGTTTTGGTTTGATTCTTGAAATAAGGTCTGTGGTTCACACAAGATGAAGAGACTTTTATGTTTTGTTCTACGACATAAAATATGTCAGTAAATTCTTTAAAAGTCTTTAAAGGTGGCTGCAGAGGTTGTCGGAGACATTAAACCCAATCAAGCCGAACATGGAAACTCATCTGCTCGCTGGTCCACCTTTACAGCCTCGACTTGTTTACGCTCTTGCAAGCTTTCCAACTCATTCTTTTTGTCAAACGTTAACCCACTGGCTTTTTTTGGAGGGAACCAGAGCGATGCTAACTTCCGGGTTGACCTGTAGACACCCCTCATCCCTGCAGCGCTCTGCTGTGACAGACATTCACTGTGCTGAACTCCCAGCAGTCAGAGGACGCCTTTAATTACTGAAGGTGTGTGCTTTGTGTCTTTTTTTGTGTTTACATAAAATCTCTAGCCCAGTAAAGGGTTTTTGTGTGTGTGTGTGTGTGTGTGTGTGTGTGTGTGTGTGTGTGTGTGTTTCATACTTCAAGGAAGACTACTGGCCTGTGCTCTGTGTTGCTATAGGAACCAAAAAGGTCAATAGGATGTCTTTTGAGTGCGTATGTGAAAGCTCTGCGTAGGAGACAAATTTACCTGTCTGAGCAGAGAGAGAGAGACTTTTCTGTTGCCTCCCCTTCTTTTTTACATCTCCAGTCTCCCTGTTGTGATCCCTCCCTCACAATAAACCCCCTTTTTACAGGCCTCTCCTCTCCTCTCCTCTCCTCTCCTCTCCTCTCCTCTCCTCTGCTCTCCTCTCTCCCCATCCTTCCTCTCTCTCCTCACTGATTTATAGACAGATCTCATCTCCTCTCTAGCACCGCACATTGTACTTCTAGAAAGGCATTGGCATCGACACTGACAGCTATCTAATTGCTCTTGCATCCTTATGAGTAGCTGTGGAGTGTGCACCCCCCACCCCCCCCACCCCCAAAGCTATTACCAGAGCTGGTTCCCCGCTACATTGTGTGGTATTTTATAGTGTGTCTTTCATTGTGCACTGGAGGTAGCCAGTAGTGTCTCATCAACTTACAGCTCGATAGAGTAGTTCAGAGCAGCGGATTTCCTTCAGTGATGGGAGGAAGAGCCAGAGAGTAACCTTTCCCTTACAGATCCATTTCAGAGGTGTTTTAGTGTGCTGGCAAGTCAAAGAGAGAGTGCGTTATGACAGCGTTGATGCACAGATGGGCTCCACAAATAGCAGCATGGTAAAATTTTGTCACTTGGATTTATGCATTTCCGCACGCACACACGCACACACACGCACACGCGCACAGTTTTAAGAAAAAAAAAAACATCTTGTGGTAAATTCTGTTCAGGTTGAAAAGAGCATATTTGATTTGCATTAGTAAGGCATTTTTATAAGCAATCAAATGAAATACACAAACAATCCTCTGCACATGTGCACACCCCCACAAACAAAAGCACGCACATGCGCACACACACACACACACACGCACAGGGTTTAATGAGACAGATGGCAAACGGCTGGTGGATGAACCAAACTGTCCGTGTTATCTTTAGGTGTAATGGTGCGGTTAATGATTCTGCCTTGCTTGAATGCTATAGAATATTACATAAATTACAATGTATGCGTTATCAGTTAGTGTGAGAGACAGAAGAATTTATCTTAGTTTGAGGAGCTGTTCGTTAGCCCTCTCTCCCAGGCAACGAGCGATATGAGAGCCGAAATCAGCCAGACAAAGCATCAAAGTTTTGCCCCGAAACTTGGTCTGTTTTTAGCTTGACCCGATTGGATTAGCTGGTTATTAGGATGCGGCGCTGAGCTTCAAGGCTGCAGCGTTTCTTTATAACATCCAAAGCTCATAGTGGGTGGATTCAGCTGCATGTCCTTGGAGAGAGAGACAGCCAGAGAGGCAGACAGACTGTGTGTTTATGTGTTGGCATATGTGTGTATTTATGTGTGCCAGTGTGCTGTGCTGTGTTTAGTGTCTGTTTGAGAAGGATCAGATGGACAAACCTCCTCCGAGTTTATCGATTCTGTGCTCTCCTATCCTCCCCTAGGGACAACAGCACACAGCATCACTACCTTCTCCTGCACTTTTGTGTATTTTTCTGTAGGTGTGTGCGTTTGTAATAACCCTACATGAGCACAATCAGGGGCTACGTTATGTCGTTTGTTGCTGCCTCTGTGTGATTCCCCTGAGACTACATGAGGCACTGGGATTATCCCGGCCAGTCTCACATCACCTGAACCAAGTCATCAGTCACTTCTGTGTGTGCTTGTGTGTGCATGTGTGTGTGCGTGTGCTCGGTGGGAACGCATGCACGCATAATTTCTATCTTGGCTCTGTTGTGTGACAAGATGAGAGGATTTGCGAACATGTCAAAACAATGCCTGTGTGTGCGCACGTAGTATATGTAAGCGTACATGTGCGGCCATGCGCGCGTCTGTGAAACGTAGTTTCTTTTGCTGCTGCACATGTGGGAATACGCTTTGTTGAGATGCATACATGCAGTATTGAAAGCAGGGTTCTGCCCAGGATGACTTAAACAAAGACAAAGGAGGGGCCGCGTACGCCCCATGAGCTCAGACTGCTTCCCACTGCAGTGGCAAAAATAAAGAGCAGAAACAAAACGAGAATGGCAAGATTAAACCTTATGGAGACGGTGACAATAGTAGTTTTTTATCATATTCACATGTTTTCCTGCTAATATTTGAAAAGAAACTGATTTATAAATTCAAATAAAGTACAAGTTTATATACAGTGTAATCAAGGGTGCACATAACTCTTTTAGGCAGGTACCAGGAGGTGGTGTTTGGCCGTCACCCCAAACATGCCATGAGCTTCCATCCATCCATCCATTTTCTACACCCCGATTATCCCTTTCGGGTGGAGCCTATCCCAGCTGTCAACGGGCGAGAGGCGGGGTACACCCTGCACCGGTCGCCAGTCGATTGCAGGGCAACATACACGGACAAACAACCATTCACACTCACACTCACACCTACGGACAATTTTAAGTCTGCCATGAGCTTAATAAATGCAGTCTTCCCGGCTGTCCTCCTCAGTGTCTCCCTCACTGTCCTCTGCCTCAGTTTGGTAGATGATAACAAGTACCTGGTCGAGCCTCCGATTAGTTTTGGCAAAATGCTGTTGTAAGTGAAGACGCCATTCAAGCCTCCATCTTGGAAGAGCTTCAGGGTCCATCCGTCATGGCCTGCACAGTTCAGCCAGCATCCAGTTCAATCAGTCCGAAGACGTCTGAGGCAAACTCTCCGCTGTTGGACACAGACACAGCGTAAACAACCTGCTCGGCTTTTGTGATGTCCCCTGATCCCTAAAGTCCGGCAGACTGCAGATTTGATCCTAACACTCTGCTCAGAGTTCGGCATTATCTGAGCTCCCCTCACGTGAATGATAAACACCTCCAACATTCAGTCCCAGCTGCTTCAATAAAGCAAAATCATGAGCATAGGAAGACATACAATGTGCTCAGCCTTCAGAAATACAAGGAGAGAAGCATTACGCAGAGCTCGCTGTTCTTCATTCAGCTTGACTAGCTTGTTTGTCAGTAATAGTTTGTGCCACATTTGTGTGCTCCTCACTCTTTTCGTGTTTATCAAATAAAGGATGATTGAAGTTCTTTCAGCCTGTGTAAAACACTTGGTACACTCGGTACCCCGGAACATCTCGGAGCCACTTTTCAGAGAAAAGTCTTTTCTTCTGCTCGGGTTCGGTTTGATGTTTGTTTGCTTGCAGGCGGCAGAATGCCGAAGAAGCTGCTTAATGTCTGTAGTTTTTTGGACATTTCTCACAATAGGTTGCATCATTGGGTCTGCTGACAACAGATGTGTGCAGACGAGAAATGTGTATTGATCGCCATTGACAGTTGCTGCCGAGCATGCGTACCTGCGTAGCACGCCTGTGTATAATTCATGTTACCATCCTACCAACATCAGACTCAGTTACATCTTTGCAAAAAGTGCTAAATCTTGTAGGCTGCAGTAGATATTTTCGGAAAAGCACAGCTGTTACCAGTAACATTAATGCTGGCTCGATGTTCTATTCTAGTCTCAGTAAGCCACGGCAGTTTGATAATGAGGCAGCATGCACAACACCAGGGCCGTTAAACCCAAGCAACTAAATGGAATTCAGTCATCATTAATTCTGTTATTTCCACCTGGGTTTTTACTGAGACTTGTCACAATATCTGCCGTGGAGACAAAAGTGTCTTCTTCACGAGGTAAACTCGCTGTAGCACCGTATACACCAGTCTGCTCTGCTGTATGTTTGGCTGCAAAAGCACGTTTATTTACAATAGAAATGTAAATGATTCCTGTGCATAACAAATCTCTTCCTGTGCTTTTAGTTAGTGGAGTAGCTTTCTCATTAATGAGCCTGAGAAGGAAACAAACCAAAATAACACCCTCACACTGAAAGTAAATCTCGTCAGGCTGCAGTGATCAGCCTTGGAGAGACGAGCCATCGTGTAAAGACGCTCCCCGCCGTCCATGAAGGAAAAACCTGTTATTGCAAACTATGAAAACATCTTTCTTTAACTGTAGTTTGTGGTCTTCGTCACGGTGTCAGCTCTCCTGCTCAGCGTGGATTTAATTTAGAAGCGAAATACAAAATATGTAATTTATTTCCAGCACTAATGCAGAGCTGGAGTAGCGTGAGAGAGTAGGCACTCGACCTTTAAGCCGTTCTGTTCCTTGGTGGGGGAGACACAGCCAATCAGATTGAGGCTGAAAGGGCAGGGGTCAGAGGTCAGGGCCGCAGTGACAGCAGCAGTCTTAGACCCCCTCTGGCCAGGTCTCATCTAAATGCTGCACAGGGGTCTGATTTGTGATTGCTGCTCTGGTTTGAGGATTGCTTGTTGGGATGGAGAGCTGATTTGTGATCAGACAGAATAGTGATTTATCGAGGTCAGCTGGGGGGGTGAAAGGTGAGGTAATTGGTTGTAAGCTGGAGATTTGAGGGTATAAGAGCAATGAATTGCGGTCTCAACCGTGTCCCTTAGGTCTCAGATAATGTTGCCGTACCCCTTTGATGCAGCGTCGTATCGCAGTTGTTTCATCGCTCTGAAAGATAAATTATTACTTTAGAGAAGGACACTCCAACCTCTAAACATTGGCTGGGCCTATTTTTAATATACTTACTTACTAACAGACATTACTAAATAAATTAGGATGGAGGGTCTCAATTTTGGTGCCAATATAAGTTCAAGTCCAATTTGTTTTTGACCGTGGCTCTAAATTGAAGGGATTGAAATAGAAGTCCAAGCCCTGGCAAATTTGTTACAGACTTTGGATCAGTGCTTCATTATGTATCTCATTTTCTTTCTCTAATATTGTGGCGCACGTAATTTCCCTGCAAATAGCCAAAAAGGATATATTAGTGTTATCAGGCTTTGGGCTCTGATCTGCATGGATACATTTGAAGGTCAGACCTCATAGAGGAAATGGAAATAAAGAGCATAATTTAATCCCAAGTGTATTGTAATAAAACTAGACACACAAAATGAGCAGCAGAGACAACGTACGGTCCATTGTTTTAAAAGCTGATAGAGTAATTGTATTGCAACAAGGACCACTTTGGAAGAAGAGAACACTTCCAGAGACGCATAATGAAATAGAAACTGAATGGATGTGGGGGGGTGGAAGTGCTGTGTGTGTTTGTGTACAACAGAAAGAGACAGAGGAACGCACTCCCATGGCAGTTCATGTATTTGTGTTGAATCCGCGTCTGTTTTTTCCTCCACGTGTGTGACGCATGTGTGCTTTGAACCTCTTTTTTCTTCTCACATCGAGCCGACGAGCAGCGTCTCAGCCTGGCTGCGCTACGTCTCCCACACTGGCTAATAATCGCTAATGTGTTAGTTGTGTTTGGCGCCGCTTTCACAGAAAGTGCCAGACTTTCAGAGGAGAAGCAACAGCAGTTTAATTTGCACCTTGTCTTTAGAGACGCGCGAACAACGGCGAGGGAGTGCTTACGTGTTACCAAACCTTTAGGGAACGTTCTTTAAAAAAAACTGCTTGCCAACGGTGTGAGGAAAGGGTTAAATGAGGGCATCATTAGAGAGAATACGGTGGATTGTCGGAGAAATCCGCACCAAATGTGCCGCTGTAGAAACTCTGCTCTTAGTATAGTATTCTCACCCCGGAGATGCGGCGCAGATTAAAGATGACAGTGATTCATCTGAGGTGGGGCCGCACTGATAGATATGTGAAACAAATCGCCAGCAATAAAAAAGACAATTTTGCCGCTAATGTGGAGGATCGGGCCTTTGTGACAGTCTCTATAAAGAGACCCAACGTCCCCCTCAGTGACTCCGCTGTCCCAAAGCCTCGCTGCCACCTCTTCATACATATACATGGCTGCTAAAGAGACGGTTCATGAATACTATCAGGGCCCCAGCCTCTGATAGTATTGTCTGTGTTCCTACGTGAGCGCGTTGGAGAATGTGTGCTGCGTCTCATCATAAATGCTATTACTGGCTGTATGTATTCAGCTGTTTTGCATGATCGTCCGCACTCGTCGTGTCAGCCGTGCGGCGGACACGCTAACCACAGGAGCTTTGTGTTTATTAACCTTAGCAGTTGTGTGTCTTTTTTCAGCCGTCGCCGCCTGCACAGGTACCTTCACGCCAACCTTTGCTTTTAATGGTTTCTCCCGAGTGGGAACGTGTGCTTAGAAAAGGATTTACTAGTGTTATCCCTCAGTATTTTCTGAGCCTATGTGTGCGTGCATGTGTGTGTGCATGTGTGTGTCTGTGGGCTTTTTCAACCTTTGTGTGTGTCCATGTGGGTGAAATCTTTTAATGCAACTGTTTATCAGAGGAAAAGCCTGAGGGCAAAAATCTCTTTCTCTCTCACACTCGCTCACAGCCACACACACACACACACACACACACACACACACACACACACACACACGCACCCGCATGCCCTTTAATGAAATGTTAGCTGCTATAGAGTTTTGTAGTAGGCCTCAGTTGTGAGTCTTTATTAGTAGTGACTTCGTATTGTGTATGTTCAGGGGAGTTCGCTGTGTTAGACTGTAGCTGCCAGCCTTCTCTTTATTACACTGTGTTCTGTAACTGAGCTGGAGCACTAGTCCCAAACCTACTCTGTGTGTGTGTGTGTGTGTGCATGCGTGCGTGCTTGTGCGTACCTGTGGCAGCTGTCATGAGCATGCTGTCTAATCATCTAATGTGTCACTCTTCACAGTGGAACAGATTCCACACTCTGGTCGCTGTCACTCTACCGGGGAGCCATCACACCTCTCTGTTTAGTCAATCAGTGTTTTAATTGCAGAGCAGTGGGACTCTTTCAGGGGCAATCTATAACACAGCAGTCTGTATGTGTATATTTTCATATGTAAGGTTTTAATAGGTCACTTGAACCCGTCTTCACCTTCTCACCCCAGCGCTAAACGCAGAACAAGCCGGCGCTTCATTCAAGCTGTCTGTTTAAACATTTGCGCTCACATGGTGGATTTTCGGGTGCCGACCGTCAGCTTGCCTCATGTTTGTTGCTTTTAACTGCAGCAGCTATGAGTGGATTTCAGATACTGTGTCTTACTTTCTTTCCTCTTGAGTCCTTTTCGCACAGAGGGAAAAAAGCTGATTGGCGGCTTTCTGTGTCAAAGAGTCACAGCAGCATTTTCCACATGATGGAAAGCAGCCTTTAGACCAATGTGTGAAGGCAGTATTCCACATTGTGTGTGTGTATGTGTGTCAGAAGCTACCATAAAACATTCCTATTTATAAAACTTCTCCTGACGACGACAGATTTTTAGTGAACTGGATGTTGTCTGTGTTGGTGTGACAGCGCTGTTGCGCTCCATCCACACATGTTTATCTGAATCCAAAATATCACTTCCTTACGTTGTTGTCCAACAGGAGAGGATGCTCAGAGAGTTTCGATGCTGGGTCCAAACAGCAGCTGAACTTATATGATTTTGATTAATTGGACCTTCACTGGGGAAGGACTTGACGATGACAGTGACTGGATTGCTGCTGGGGCGCCACTGTGACTGGAGCAGCGCGAAGGTTGGCAGCGCGTGACAGGAGAGGCCGTGCTCTCTGACAGACCCGACTCTGACGCCGTCTGATATATACGACTGCAGGTGATGCACGGTGCTAATTAAAATTGATTACAGAGCCCTGCTGGTTTGGTGCCCTTCACTTGTAGTTCTCCTCCCTCTGCTCGTGTTCGCTCATCTCCATTTTTGACCGCTTTTCGCGCACAGTTGTCCCCGTTCTTTCCTTCATTTGGTGCCTTATTCCTCCTTTTGCGACGAGCGATGCGCCTGATGATGATTGTGCGAATATTGTCGTTCATTACCGTGACACAGCGTCGCGTCGTGCCATCACGAGGATTTCCCAGCGTGACCTTATTAAAGGAAGTCATCATCATTGAAGGAAGGAAGCAAAGCGTTTGTGGAGAAAATGACACCACTGCTAATGATGACATTGCAACGACTTCCTCAATGAGTATTAGAGACCAAGGTAGAGAAGAGACGGCGTTAAACGAGCGGTGGAAAGAGCAAACAGAAAAGGGCCGAGGGGGAACAGGTGGGATTGATGTGGTCATGTGCTGCGGAGACGCCCGGTGCGGTAAGACGGCCGCGGGCAGCGGCGTCCAGTGAAGCCCTGGCAATGAGAAACACACCACAGATGTCCATACATCAGCTGCTCGTTCTCCTTGACCACCTGTATCTCTGAGCCATTCTGTCAACGTCTCCACCAATAGATTGATGCGGGAAACATTTTCCCTCCAAGCCTTTCCCTCTGTCTTTTTCTGTAGCTTTATTTTTCACCGTCTCGGCCCGCCTTCCTCTGGTAGTTCACTTCACATCCTCTCATCGCTCCGCAGGATCCACAGCGTTCGCACACAGGTTTTGATTTGTGTTTCTGTCTGTGCGTGCGAGCAGCCGACGGCGTGTTTATTTGCGTGTTTATTTTGTGCACATGTGCGGCACGTGCATATAAGCGCGTTCCTCTACCTGCCCAGGCTTGGGATTAAATGTCAGTCTCGTAGATTGATGCTCTCTCTGATAGAACGCCGCAGCAGGAATGAATCCATCGCAGCTTACAGATGGGAATAAAAAGACGCGCTTGAAAGAAACACACCAGAACGCACGCGACTCTTCCTCACGGGCAAAGGGCTGCGCTGCCTGTCGACGGTCCACGTTCGACATAGGACGAGATTCTACGAGAGCGCATGAGCAGAGAAGGGCAGGAGGTTAAATGCTTCCTTTTTCAGCACACACGGGGGTCACACGCTGGTAATGTGCTGTGAGTGGCTGGCAGCGCGCCATGCGGAAAGGGCACACTTCTACAGTTTCAGCGAGGTGGAAGAGTGGGGGAGGGCTTGTGGGCGTGTGAGCGTGTGTGTGTTGGGCGTTTCTGAGTATGCGGACATATATGTACGGGTATGTGTAAGTGTGTGTGTGAAAAAGAGAGTGTAAAGACACAGTGATTCATAGTGGAGGGCAGGAATGATGTACCTCTGCTGCTCTTCTGGCATTCATCCATTTTTGAGAACAGTTTTATCAGACTCTCCTCTGTGGGTGACCTCACTGATGTCTGTGTGTGTGTGACTTAACTACCGTATATGTTGCCATGTCAGCTCTTAAAGCACGTGTGGGTGGAAGACACTAAAGCAGTTTGTACAATCAAGCAGCCAATTCACAGAAACATAACCTTTTTGATCACCTATAAATCATTAAAACTGCCAAATTCTCATCTCAGAGTCTAAAATGTGAGGATTTGTTGCTTTTCTTCTGTTTAATTTCAGCGTAAATTCAATAATTTGGGGTTTTGAAGACAATATTTTGAGCTGTGATGGATGTCTGACAGTTTATAAAGTCAGCAAATCATCAACAGGTTAATCAATAATGAAAGGCTACAGGACACCAGACAAAACAACCACAGTTAAGCATGTGTTTGCAACAACTTCACACTGTTTTGACACGCTGATTGCGCCTTTTTGTCTTCCCCGCCTCCCCCTGGAACAGCTGTAAGAGGTGAGTGCTTTCTTATCATTTCTATCACCATTCTTGGACACTGTGACTGCTGCTGAACAAGCTCTGTTTATGTGGTAGCATGGGCAAATGATACGAAAAGAGCTCCCCCCCCCCCATAAATTATGGTTTAAGATCTAGAATGGCTCTCAGTCCTTCTTGTGGGATTTTATGGTAGCAGACAACAGTAACAGTGTGTTTTCAATACACCCACAAGAGCCCTACAGTAATACTAGATTTCTCATTTCTACATTTACATTTGCAGGCATTAAGTCGGAGCTAGTCATGCTGGAAAATGTAATTCATTTCACAAAGTCCCATATTGTCCGGACTCTCAAGTTTATACATGAGCCTATCTGGCCTCTACAAATCCTCAAAAAGTGGAAATGTTCTTAGCGAGTAGCAGCAGCAGCAGCAGAGGAGCTGTCCTTGGTGCTGAACTCACAGGAGATTTGAGAGCTGGAATTTACCGTCTCTGCTTAGGTTTTCTGCTGCAACACTGGGTAATAAATGTGCTCTGCGGGACACATGATTGTATCTAAGACATTATTAGAAGTCAGTCCTGCTTTTATGTCGAGTGGCAGAACTCTGGAGGTGAAAATTTGTTGTTTCACGCTGTGTTTTTGTGGCTTAAGTTTTATTTTCGCTCGTCGGCTCGCCTGCGTTTCTTCCTCCGTCCCTCTTTCGCAATTTTTTTTGCAGATCCAAATAACCAAAACAGTCAATCAGTTCAGCACGGTTTCAGTGTTTGGTGATTGTCTTACGCGCTTACTCTTGGGAAATGCCTATCAAACAGACAGATGGCATGAAATAAATATTAGTGCCCTTATGAATACTTTAAGGCAGAGCCACACATCCAAGCTGATGTGCGTGTGGAGCGAAGCATTGGTTGATGTGACGCCGGCTGTGGACATGTAGAAATCTGACTGATTTGGCGTAGTCTGCAGGACAACAATGAATGTAGCAGCGTTGCATCATGGTGCCGCTGTCAGACAAAAACCTCATACCGCCACTGTTGATTTTTTGTTATCGCTTCTGACTGAAATTGAACCAGTGCTTTTCTGAGCGCTGTTGTTTTTTATGACCGAAAGGCCCACAGGGACCCATTACAAACCTGTTGTGTAGTTTCAAAATGCCCCGGCATCAATTGGAATATCTGACTGACTGGCTCTTACTCAGTTCCTCACAAAAACACACATTTCAGCAGTACGAGCGCGGACGCTGACAGCAGCGATAGGTGTGAGTGCTGAGTGTGTGTAAACAGATGGTGGAGAGCAGAGATGGCAGAAGGCTCAGAACTGTCTCCACTTCCAGCTCGTCTCCCTCCATGCACGGGAATGTTAGCTCACATCACGCTGAGAAATGCCTTAAGCAACATCTTTCCTGCTGGCCCGCATTCTTCAACGCAGCGCATACTATACACACAGTACACACACACACACACAAACAATCCCTCTACATGTACACACACTCTCCAAAGAAGAGTTGTCTGCCAGATGTGCAACATATCTATATGCTGTTTTCTGTCTGCCTTTTTCCTCGTTTGTACTTGTGTATGCAAATGTGTGTGCAAATGTGTGTGTGTGTGTGTGTGTGTGTGTGTGTGTGTGTGCACGTGTGTCTCAGCTGTAAAAGACACACTCATTAGATGTACATTCTGAAGCACACTAATTAACAGCCTCGTTAAGACTCAAGCAGCTCTCCTGCTGAGGCAGAGGAAGAGGCAGACCATCTCTCTCTCTCTCTCACACACACACACACACACACACACACACACACACACACACACACACACTGATCTGCACAAATAGGCACACAGATACAGTCATCAACATATTCTTACACACAGGGAAACACATTTCAAAGCACAAACACAACGAAAACAATCACATGCTCGCACTGTGCGCGTACACACACGCCGATGCGCACAGGCCAACACACACGTGTAAACAAGCTTTTTTTATGAAGAAACCATCCATCATTATGGGAAAGCTCCATCTTGTGCTGTTTTGCATGAGCGTTAATAAAGGTCAGGCTTTATGTTCAGTGATTATGCCGTTAAGATGGAATACTGTAATGGGAGTCAGCTGTGACTTCTGTCAACTCACACATGCTACAGTCTGCCCGCTTTCCCACAAAACAATTACATGGGAACCTCAGCAGCCTCGCCCCCCCACCCCCCCCACCCCCTCCTTGTTTTTCCACCACTTTCAGCAATCCCTCATTGGCTATACCTCGCTGATGTGCATATGCAAATTTGGTGCTAAATTACTAATCATAGTTTATTGCAGTAACAGCACTGTAATTAGGAACGGCACTGGTCATGCAGAGGAGAAACTGAGGTCAAAACAATATTTAGACATGACTAAAGATTGCAAATTAAAGCATTTCTCACGACTAGATTAAAATTTTTGCCTTCATTGTCAATGAATTTATTCATTTTTAACTGGCCTGGTGAGTTTTTATTCCTTCCTTCTTTCATTGCATCTCATATTTGGTAACAGGTGTAACAGTTGATTATATTCCTAAAGCTTTATTCACGCAGGACCTCATGTGATTTAGAAATGACCGCTTAACATCTGTGTTTCATGCAGCGCATTCGCACGGGATACAAGTCTGTGTTTTACTCCAACATTACGCCATTATAGCATATGACGTTATCTCCCGGATATGATGTCAAGGCTCTGTGTGACACCTGCTTCCTGAGCATCAGGAGCAATGAGGCTACTGAATTTGCTGTCAAAACTCATTTATTGCCAGTGCTGCCTTCATAATTCTTGACCAGGAAAGAGGCAGGAAAAAAAGGCACGGAGAAACCAAAAAAACAGGAAAAAATTCCATGTCCCCTTAACCAGAGTCGTCATCCAGGGTTTGGGTCGTCGGGGCCCCCACCCACGACTGTCGCCCATACCACAAAGCACCGGTCCCTTCTGAACCTTCCTGCGGATGGTGGGCCTATGGGAAAGCGGGCCCACGTCGCACCTTCGGGCTGCGCCCGACCCGGCCACCAGCCGCTCACCTGCGAGCCCCAACCCCAGGCCTGGTTCCAGGGTGGTGCCCCAGTAACGCCAATCTGGCCGACGTACGCTTCCTCGATGTCTTTTCCTTCATAGGGGCTTTTGAACCGCTCTTAGTCTGACCCGTCACCTTGAACCTGTTTGCCTTGGGAGACCCTACCAGGGGCATTAAGCCCCGGACAACATAGCCTCTAGGATCATTCGGGTACTCAAACTCCTCCACCACGATAAGGTGTCGGTTCAAGGAGGAGTAGGGTGGCAGGGCACTCCCTTAGAGATAGGGTGAGGAGCTTTGTCACCCGGGAGGAGCTCAGAGTAGAGTCGCTGCTCCTTCACATCGAGAGGAGTCGGCTGAGGTGGCTCGGGCATCTCTATCGGATGACCCCTGGATGCCTCCATAGGGAGGTGTTCCAGGCATGTCCCACTGGGAGGAGGCCCCGAGGAGGACCCAGGACACGCTGGAGCGACTATGTCGCTCGGCTGGCCTGGGAACGCCTCGGGATTCCCCCCCGGAAGAGCTTGGGGAAGTGTCCAGGGAGAGGGAAGTTTGGGCGTCCCTGCTCAAGGCTGCTCCCCCCGCGACCTGGCCCCGGATGAAGCGGGAGAAAATGGATGGATGGATGGATGGATGGACCACCTCAAATCATTGAGATTCTGCCTCAGATGAGAATAATATTATCACATTACTTCTGTTTGGCAAAATATGGAAGGTAATTTGTGAGGGAATTTTTATTTTTACAAATAACAGACATGGCAGCGCGGCATCAAGATCACAGCCGAAGTCCACAGTTAGTACAAATTACTACAGGTCCCCAGGTAATAGTAACCCTGTGCTATAGGGCTTAAGTGTGTTTGTTTACAGTTGCTTTGTATGACAGCGCTGCCTTGTACGCGCCGTGTACGCTCCCAGGATTGTTCTGCGTTGATGTGTTTGCAATGCTAATGTGCTTTTGAATGACATGTACGGGTAAACAGTTGTGAATACGTAAACACTCTGAAGGACATGTTTGTTGTATATGCCTCCTATTATGTCTGAATGTATATCTCCTCTCTATCTGTATCTATGATAGTAATAGGTGTGACAGAATAATGCATTTTAAATGCCTGACAGAGAGGTAGAACTATGGCTCCTTATTCCCTCCATGCCTGTGATTATGCATGAACGGCCTTTTAAACGCACACGGACTCACACTGTAGGAAACACACTCAAACAGTGTAAAGGCCATTCGCTACTCGCTGCAGTCTGTCTTCATGACGCCGCTCTCACCAGGCAACTCACAGATCCCATAATTTAGCCCTTATCTTGCTGGCTGAGGTTGTTTGTAGGGGAATATGTGTGTGTTTGTGTGTAGGTGTAAGTGTGTATGCTTCCTGTGGACCGGGCACCAGTAACTCCACACACTGTATTTACCGCCACCTTGATTTGCTCTATTGTTTGAGCTTAAAAAACATTTGGCATTTGCAATCACTCTCCGCTACTTTGGCTAATTACTGCGTTTCATTGAGTAGGTGGTGCAGCGAAAAGGGAAATTGCAGGCAGCGTATTAAAAAATGTAGGATGCTTAGTCAATCATCCAAGTTAGCCAGTTTAGATGTGAGAGTTTAACTTCAGTAATTATTGATGCAAAAAGCCATGTGCTGGAGGTGGAGGTATGGAGGAGGTGGGCTGGCTGGCCTTGAGCAAACACACATTTCCAGAAGCCAGGAGCTGAGAACTGAGAGGCGATCAATGCTGCAAGTCTTATTTAGATTCCAATTACAGCCATTTCTGATCAATTGGCTCCTCTCCTCACCGGCAAACTGGGGCTCTGCCTTTGATCAATGGCCACACACACAGATGGGCTCACACACTCAGAAACACAACCAGAAACACATTTACTCTTTCAGTATTTTTTTTTAGCTTTACAGCGTACAAACACACACACACACAGATCCAAAACCATCCAAATGTGTTTGATCAATGCCCACTCGGCCTGAGAGCAGGATCTGCATTATTTCATGCTCTGTAGTTTTAATTGATTGCAGGATAAAATGATTAGCGAAGGAATCTTTCATGTCGTTGTTATTTTCCTTTCTCCTCGCACCGAGCCGCCTGGAATTCATTTGCAAGGAGAAGCATTTGTCCTTGGATGTGTGCCTCTGTGATCTTGGTTTTGATCTTGAAACACGTAACAGGTACGTGTTCAAGGAGCTTGCAGATTCCAGTTGAGTGCTATGATGTTGCCGTGCTTTTTGAGTTAGAAGCTGGTGTATTTTTCTCTTCAACGCCCAGTTTCAGTTGTACACTCTGTTTTATTTCACTCTTTTTGAAAATGACCTCAGTGAATGTACCGTGCTTTATTTATACATGCAGCATGATACACATGCGTTGTACTAGCAGTCCATTGATGGAGAGTTAAAGGTGTAATCTACCTGCTACCGTCACTGTGCTGTTACGGTGCATTTGAACAAGATCCTGAGCTGCAGCAGTGGAGAGAGTGGCCAACAGTGCACAACCTGGCATGGATGGACTACGAGTAGTGCACACGTGAAGCGCTTTTTTGGACTATATCTGTCTGAAGAAGGAAAGACGAGCTAGAGGAAGACATATCTGTAAGTGGGTTGTGTTAACGATCATAGTTTACCAAGAGGAGAACCTCTGCTTTGTTAAACAAGCAGCCGATGACCTCAAATGATTGCCGACGGCCTCGCACGCATGTACACAGATGCACTGAGACGCACACATTCTCACACACACACACACACACACACACACACACACACACACACACACACGGTAGCCCAAACTCATCCCATGTGCTCTTCCAGCATGCGTCTGTGTCAATATGTTTGCTTTGTTTGGATGCATCAGTTCATTTTGTTGACTTATTTTCTGCATCAGAAACAATCACTGCGGCAATTGGGAAGGGGATTAATTTTATGCAAATGTATGCAAATAACTGTGACACAGAACTCCATCCGCATCGGTTCTATGCAAATGATGTTTGCTAAACAGGCGTATTGGAAGGGCCCGCATTTCCCAGCCCCCTCACATCCCACCCTCTTCCCAATCCGGCCTCCTCACCCTCCCCTGCCCCGCTCGCATTGCCCCATGCTTCTCTTTTGATCATTTCCCCTTTTGCCCCCCTTCAGTCTCCCTTAATCCCCTCTTTACTCTTTCTCTCACTCGGCCAGCCACACTGCCCAGGTCCGTCCTCCCCAGTCTCCCCAGTCTCCCCCAGTACACCCGCCCCCACCTTCTCCTTCTCTCCCCCCTCTCCTCTGTAATCCTCCTCTTCATTCCTCTCCCTCTCTCATCCCTCTGTGTGCTGCATGGCTGTTAGTGGTGTGAGGAGGCACTAATGGGGCTTGAGGAAAACATTGTCATAGTGCCTGGAAAGCGCAGAGCCGGGAGCCGTGCAGGAAGCAGCCGGCAAGGCCTGACATTAGACTTGCTAATGGAAGGTTAACAGAACACAGAGAAGACGGGACGGAGAGGGAAAACACGAGGACTAGAAGAGATAAAGAGGACGACGGGACTCCAGCGGCAGCGTGAAGGGTGGGCAGACAGAAGGAGAGATAGAAGGAGAGAGAGTATGACAGGAAAAGAGGGAGAGAGACAGATCGAGACGCTTCCAGGGGAGATGGCAAACAGTCTCATCCTCTGTCGGCCCGTCCTGCCAGCGCTTGGGGGGGTGGGGAGGAGGAAGCGAGCCGGGAGGGAAGGGGGGAAAAAAAATAGGGTGTCTTTTTCCTCCCTCCATCCAATCCTCTTTTCTGGTTTCCCTTTTCATGAGATTGTGGGATCACGCGTGACGCCTCCCTTCAAAGGCGAGGGAAAGTGTGCATGTGTGTTTAACTATAAGGGAATTCATAAACCCCCCAACACCACAACCACCACCACCACCACCACCACCACCACCACCAGCACAGATTCCCCAGACAACCCCCCATGACACACACCACTGCCATCATAGCACAAAAGAAATTCTAAGCAAACTTGCCCATCCGTGGTTTTGTGCTCATTTGTAGTAGCACCAAAGAAAGTGCCACTGCTAGAAAAAGAGTGCCAAAGCAGCACTGTGGTGGCTTGTGTGAGTGCCATGCACTGAAGCAGTTGGTCACAGGACTGGGGCTGAGAGGGGAAACTATTTCTGCACAGCTTGTGTGGAGCAGCCAGCCACAGTCTCACACCTAAATGGCATTTGTGAGTAATATGCTTTTCTCTGCTGCAAGTGCAAGCAATGCAATACGGCTAAGTAATATCTCTCTGCAGAGCAATACTGGCTGTCAGCATTATATGGATGAGTTGACGTCTGTGACGTGTGTGTGTGTGTGTGTGTGTGTGTGTGTGTGTGTGTGTGTGTGTGTGTGGGTGGGGTGGGGTGCACGTGCATGTGCGTGCATGCGCGTTTGTCAGATCCATTTAGACTGCAGGTAGCAGTTAGAATGAACTGTTGAGAGAAAGAGAGAGTCTTGCGTTAGCCATGCATCATTAGCATTTGTGACCAGTCACATGGTTGACTGTGTCTCAGCCATTAGGAAGGAAGAACGGACTACGAGGGAAAGAAAGTAGAAGACAGAATCACTGAGTACAGTGAACGCACAGGAATATGTCGCATTTTGGCAGAAACATAATGCTAAAAAAATTCTTACAATTTTTGTGTTATTATTGCAGCAGTTATGATGACGTTGTACTTGATCCATTGTACAAGTTAATGCTGAGGTGTGGCAACACTGCGACAACGCTCTCAGGTGTCAGTTTGAAAATGGCTGTAATTTCAACAGATTATCAAAGCCATTTTATTTGGAGGTAAAACCAAAAGTGAGCACACTAGAAATATTTGTAAATAATCTCTTATTACACTGCATGAACTTTGGTAAGTCACACAGAAATCCGATCATCTAAATGCTTCGTGCCCTGTTGGGTGTCTTTAAAGCTGCAGAAGGTAAGATGGAGAAGAGAGAGCGACCTGAAACTTTTAACCAACACAAGTTCCACGTCACTCCCCCTCCCTCTCCGCTGCACTCATGCCCTGCCTCCAAGCCCCTCCTCCCTGCAATGTCTGCACGGCTGCCGTGACAACCAGTAACGTTAGCCTTAGCATTAGAAATAAGCTAACTCTGCCCAGCTGCTACATTGCAGTCGCTAACATACTGTACGCACTGCGGAGTGTTACTGTAACAATCACCATATTAGCTTTATGGTTCTTTGTTGTCTTAGCCGTATCTGCTGGTGTTGGCAGCGGCGGTATGAGCAGTTCCTGCTTTGTGATTGGCTGTTGCTCTGCCATAGCTTTCACTGGCCTCCTGACGCCGCTCACAGAGTTGTTTGACTGAGCGGCAGCCGGCAGCATGAGCGGAGGGAGGGGGCGGTTCGCAGCGTGCGTGAGTAGTGATTGACAGATGTCAGACACTCCCTCAGACGCTCCTCTAGCTCTGATTGGTTGTTTTGTGTCGGGCTCAGTGGATTCTTGCAAATCGCAGTAGGAGCAGTAGGTGGGGCCAATGGAGCCCTTATTTTTCACAGATTACATGTTTCATGTACTGCTGTCTGGGCATAGGGACAGTTTTAGCAAATATGACAAAAAATCACTTTTATACAAGTTACCTACTGCAGCTTTAATGCTTTATTCGCTGTGCTTGGCGCGCCGCTGCTCTCGACCAACAGGAGTGACGGCGAAAGCAACAAAAACAAGACCAATGTTGAAATAATCCGGAATTATCCTTTAGCCCGTGCTGACGATAATGGCAGTGCAAAGGGACAGCGGGGGGTTTGCAAAACAGACAGAGCAAAAGCGAGAGACAGTCGAGGAGGGACACGCGTGCACGTGCACGGACGCACACACACTTACCACACGAAGCAGATCCAAGGGCCAATGCAACGGCATGAAAGTTGGTGACAGCCACTGTGGTGACATCCAAACTCAGCAGGCCTCCGGCTCTGTTCGCTGTGCGTCTGTGCTGTTTGTACACACTCCAGTGTCTCCAGCAGCTCTCATCTGTCATGGCTACAAATGGCTGCCGTGCCACCGCAAGACGCTGCTCTTTGGTTATGACAGACATTTCGCTCTGTGTGTGTGTGTGTGTGTGTTGCATGTTGTTGTTTATGTGACAAGCTAGCTAAACGATCGAACTACACGCCTGCTGCCCAAACGAGTATGCATTTATTGTATACACACACACACACACAGAGTTGTGACACATAAGCACTCATATCCATTTCGGCTGTTTAGTTGTGTTTTGATCCCGTAAGGCCAAACGTGTTGTTCTGTCACTCTCGATACTATCGCGCAAAGTTGTCTGAACGACGGCGGCTCTGCTGTTCCCGTTGCCTGCTTTCTAATTCACGCTCCGTCTTCATTCTGTAGCAGAGGAGAGGGTAACGAAGTGAGCAGAGAAAGATGGGGGGCGAGAGATGGCGGCGTGAAGAGAGATAGAGAGCGAGAGAGGGAGAAAGAAGGATGGAGGAGTGAGACGGAGCGGGGCGTTTGATTCCTCCAGTTGTCAGAGAGGCTGCATTATTGATGTGCTGAGGATCCCACGTTGTCGCCGAGATTCTCAGCCTGTCACGTCACGTCCTGCGCGCGGGCGCACGCCGCACTAGTTTGCTGTGGTCGCACAAGTCCCGCAGGAGCGCTACCTGTCAACACCTCCATATCACAGGGAGCTCAGTCGGTGACAGTGCTGTCTCTGTTGCGCTGACCACATGGGATAGGCGTGCTCACACACACACACACTTCCTCACTGATTTGTGGAGGAGGTGACTGTGTGTGTGTGACGGGCTTCGTGTTGTGCTGAGGATTCTCCAGGGTCTTTGATTCTCTCCAAGTTTCTACTCGCTGCATGACTGTGATTTGGCTTTGTCAGTCTGCATTATGAAGTTAGAAGTAAGGCAAAGTAGCTCACTGTGTGTGTGTGTGTGTGTGTGTGTGTGTGTGTGTGTGTGTGTGTGCGTGCGCGTGCTTGTGCTTGTGCTGGGATGATGAATCTATGACATTGAGGGATGGCCCTTCTGCTCTGAGCTTTGTCTCATGAATTCTTTAGACAGTCTCCTCAGCAGACAGAATACCTCACCATTAGACACAAACCCTGCAGTACATGATCAATACATCATGTCGCACTGCACACCCACTGGTGCATTAACAGGACAGAACAATTTGTTTGGTCTATAAAATATCTGGAATTGAAAAGAAAAATGTCAATCACAGCTCCCAACATCTCAAGGTAAAATCTCCAAAGTACTTTTATGTGTACCCACGAGTACAAAAACAAGAGAAGTTCACATACGAATGACGTCATTTCTTTTAGCAGTTTATTGTAATTGTTACTATTCGGTTGACTGATCAGTTGATTCATTCAAACTTTTTCCTGTAATCTGTTTGATTTTATTCAATAGAGACTGTTTTTAACTCTGTAATCTCCGAATGTTCGCGTGCACATCTACTGAAACAGTCACCTGGCCGTTATGCTCTACGTGGTTTTGTTGAAATCACCTCCCATTCTTTCCAAAATCCTTAGTTTCCACAGAAGTTGCTCCTTTTTTTATGAGCACACTTGAGGATGCAGCGCTGTAAGTCTCTTTACTCAAACAGTGTGTATAGTTAATCCTTTTCCAGACTTATGTAGCAAACAACAACCTTTTCCTTCCTGTTAATTAATGTACCTATTTACACTATAAAATACTTCAATGAAGATACAGGATGAAGAAAAACATACAAAAGCGCCTCAGTAGGAACTTGCTGTGGTTACATCCTTTTTCTTTTTTACTCCTCAAATGTTTTGTGAGGTTTAATGTCTCATTATGGGCCCAGCAGTGCAATGTTTTAATTTATAGGGGAGGACTGATGGCTTTCTTCCAATCCACTATATATTGAAGTTTTTTTTTTTCTTCTCCATTTTGTCTATACTGCATAAGCACATTAAACACAGGGAGATGTTGTTGAGATCCCCACGCTTGGCAATTTCAATTAAATGCCAGTGCTCGTAGTAAGTTACAGCAAGTAGAGTAATAAATGTGTTTGACTCAAATCATATTTCATCAGCGCGTCTTCAGCTTTTATTGCTGTGACCTTAAAGCGTGTAGAATCGGTGGCTTCGTCTGGGCTGTGGGCGAGCGCCACCGTCAAGATGACACACACCCTCACCCCTCAACTTGCAAAACTCCCACTCGTATTTCGCTTTTATCACGTGCCATGAACTGAGCTCCGGATTCCATTTTGCTGGGACTGTAATGTAAGAACTTATAACTTTTTTATGACAATTTGTTCATTGGCAAAGGACTTCGCTTCAAGAATTATCTGCAGTGAAAAGCAATTATCTGAGAAAACATAATAGGAACCAAATGACAGACGGACAGATAAAAAAAAAAGAGAGGGGGGGTAGAGCGAAAGGAACAGATAGATGGAGAGATAGAGAGCGTATTGTGCTGGCCATCTTCCCAGAATGGAGGGATCGATCAGCAGAACGAGTGAGCCTCACTATTTCCTCTGTCGGTAGAATGAGCCAGGCTAATAATGGAAAGCAGTCATCATCTCTGCTTGCACTCTCACTCTCCCTCTTTCCTTGCCTTCACTCCATTTTTCTGGGAAAACAATCATAGCCTCGTCGGAGGGCCGCCACACTCTCCCACCATGATCTGACATTTGAAAAACAAACCCGTTTAGCCGGAGGAGTGGGCGTCGAGCGGCAGTGAGCCTTCTGAAACACTGACTCACGACATCCGGCGGGAGCCAACACACATATGCGCGCACACACATAAGCGGCGCGCAGCATGAAGCTGTCACAATCCCTCAGTGTATCCCGGGTCTTACATCAGAAACAATAGAGGAATCAAGACGGCCGCAACTCAATGGTCCAATCACGGCTGCCGCATCCAAACCGCCGCTACCTGCGAGTCATAACGAGCTAAACGACCTTTTCCACTGCGCTCATTTCTGCCACTCAAACCCTGTCAGTCACTCAGCTCCAAAACACAATTACTGCCATTCAGGAAGTCGAGAGGCCAAATGTTTGCTACTTGTCATTTATGCAAGTGTTGTGCGTTCGTGTGTGTGTGCGCATGTGTGGGTGTGTTTCCTCCCAGGAGTGCTGTTATAAAAAGAAGTAAAACTATAAATGAAGGCAAGCCTGTGTATTTCTCTTTTCCTTCACGTGTGATTGTATTTTAGGAACCTATAGGTAATTATCCCCACATGCGCCTGCAGCTCTGATCATTGCACCTTGTCCCACTGATTGATTGCCATCACTGGCAGCAGCTGTTCTTGGATTTTGCTTCCTGTTGTGGAAAAGAAGCGTTGGCGGGAAGGAAGCAAGGGTAGACCACTCAAGGCTGCAGCCTGCTCAGTCTCACATGTGTCATAGGCAGTGTAGTCGTGGATGGAGCTTCAGGCAAGGCGGAAGTATCTTAGACCTGCATTCTTTCTAATGGCCAGCAGGGGGCGAATCCACAGGTTGCAAACAGAAGTGTAAGCTTATGAGAAAGTGACCCTACTTCTCACTTGATTTATTGCCACGGTAAACATTTTCCTAATGAGTTTATGGTCTCAATTGCTAGTTTAACATCTTCTCCAATGCAGCGTGATGCTCCGTTTGTAAATTATGTCCCCATTGACAGTAAAATAGACGATAAAGCAGGGTGTGCTTTAAAGCGCGGCTACCTTGTGATTGATAGGTCGCTACCATGGCTGTCCTCTGGTTTTCAGTCAGATCCAATCAGGACAGAGGTGTAGCAATGTGTATCCTCCCCAGTTCCTCCCTCTCGTCCACTTCTGCCTCCAAAAAAACCAAGATGGCGACGGCCATGATGCCAAACTTGAGGCTTCAGAATGATAGTCTGCAAACCAGCGGGTGGCGTCCTGGTGGCTCTGTCCGCTCTGTCATCGTGCAGTCTGTGATGTATAGACGCACACACATGCTGTGGTGTTTACCCCGTTGGAGCGTGTGCGCGCGCGTCCTGCTGATGTCAGAGAGACCAAGCTGTCATTCAGATAATAAGATCACAACAGGGATGTGGCGTCAGAATGTGACACATGTGACAGCTTACAGGCAGCGGCTGCATGTCTGCCGCCTGACACGCTGGAAGGAAGAGAGAGACGCAGACAAAGCGCTACAGAAGAAAGATAAACTGTAGGCAGATGGAAAGAGACTGCCCTCCTCCTCCTCCCCTCCACCCAGGCCGTCCCAGTCTGGCTCTCCTCCTCCTGCTCAGCCGTCTCCTCAGATCTTTACAGCTATGTCATCATTCCTCTTTTTATCTCATCATCCCGCCACTAAAAGACTAATTTGAATCACGCCCTCTCTAACTCTTTCTTCTTCACCCTCTCAGTTCTGACTCTTTCCTCTCCTCTCTTTGTTCCGCTCTTTCTCTTCCTCAATTCCGTCGCTCCTCTCCTCTCCTCCTGCTCCTCTGCTCCTGTATGTATGTTCCCAAGCAGATTGCTATCTGGAGCACAGTGAGGAGTCATTAAAATTCAACAACCTTGCACAATGACTTTAAAGGCTGCTTTTTAATAAAACACTAATGAGGAGCATTTCTTATCCGCTGCTCAATAGTCTGTTTGTTTCTTCCTCACTCGGTTTCCAGTGAACAAATGAGAATTTTGGTATATCCCAGTTGCTCAGTGTATAGGATTTAGTATATTAAAATGAAACACTTTTTACTTTGTAGACAACGACGTCCTCGGCACATGACACATGACCGTCTTCCACTCCCTGATTGTCACATATTACCACTTTTGGCCTAATATCCTGTTCAAGATGCTCAAAATGCTGCTCCATCACGCCGTTAAGGGTCACTGCCTTGTGTGCGTGATTGTCCGTGTGTGTTTCGTCGTGCGTGCCGACGTGTGACTTTGTGCTCATTTATTCTCTAAGTGTTGTGAGCTGCCGATCAGGAAGGTCAGTGGTTTTTAGTAAGAAGCAGCAAGGCTCTCACCAGTGCCACAGAGCTCGGCTTCACTACGCACTCTTTATCTATTAGGCAAATAACCTTTTAAATGCTCGGGCTGGCCTCGTAAATGCCTGATTAATGGTTTCAGATGCTCCTGCTTGTGTATTAATTAGCACAGTGGATGTAAAGTGGAGTGAATGGACGCAGCAAGAGAGAGCTTATAGTATATAGGAGTTTGTTGGCAGCATTATATATTAAACTCATCTGTATTTGCTCACTCGGCGTACATGTGTTTGCAGATATTCCTTTGATGTAAAGAACATGTAAATGTTTCTGCTTTGTTTGCAGAGCATCTCATTTCACTCTTCTGATTGTGAATTCCCTTGATCAGCCTCTCCGGCCTGCGATGCGCACGAGTGGGGGGCCGTCAGACGCTCTTCAGCTAGTTGCTCACGAGTCTTTGATCACGGCGGCAGCGCTACTCGGTCGACACAAAAATCAGCATCTTTACAGGAACAATATGCCCGTTTGGACTGCTTCTTCACCTCCCGCCGTCAGCCACAGCTGAATGGCGCGCTGCTGTAATGTTGAAGTACGACATCGGCTGCTGACAAAGTGGTTTTAACTTCTGTTGATGTGGACTCTCGCTGGCTAGTCTAGACATTTCCTCCCACACCTCGCTTCTGGATGGGGAAGAGAGTGGGACAGAGACTTTGATGTTGTCATCCACATTAAAATAGACAAGAGCAGAGCGAGAAGCAGAGGAAGATGAAGAGAGTAAAGAAGCAGAGGAGCGAGGAGTGACACATACAGTCAGCGCAGGATGGACAAAAGCTTTATTTACTTTAATACTTTTATTTGTCTGTGTACAAACAACATTCATCTCGCACAAGGAGAGGAGACGTGTTGCGTCGGATTTAGCTCCCAGCGAATTTCAAAGGAAAGAGGCATTGCCGGGAGCCATAGCAAACTAGAATGGACAGATATGCAAACAATATAAACATATGCATATGCATACATGCAGACGGATTAAAGACTGTCTCACAGTCTCCAAATCTGGTGTATGTGTGTGTGTTTCTGTGTGTGGGTGCACGTATGAGTATCCATGTGCAAGACAGTGTTTTGCTGCCGGGTTTTTTTTTTTTGCGCAAACGGCGGGTTTGGGAATCACTTAACTTCTGTCACTAGCTGTTATGTCTCTCCCTGCCGGAGGGACAGGGGAGGAGACAGAGGAGGAGAGGGAGAGCGACAGAGTGAGAGATGGAGATGGGAAGAGAGAGGCAACCAGGGAGGCTTAACCCGAGCTTAGAGGAATGTTTCATAAAATCTTACCAAGCATCAGTCATTTTTACTTTTTGATGCTTTTCATCTTTGTGGCTCTTTTGCTCTCACGCACACACACGTAGTTTTGTTTGTCTGTTTCCTGTTGCATCGATTATTGAAGGGGGAGGATGAGGGGAAGGTCCGGCCTTTTTAGCCCACCACAGGAGCCCTGAGCAAGGTTAAATACCCCCCCTGCTCCCGCCCCGCCTCCATTGCACTGGATCCGTGTCATATTTTGACAGAACTGTAGCTTTTGGCTGACAAACATGGACGCGCTGTAACTCCACGTGTAGGTATGTGTGTCCCCGTCCATGCAGCGACACGCACAAACACTCATGCGTACAAGGGTGCCCATCTTTCTCCGTGCGTCTCTGTCACTCAGCCACCCCCACAGCGAAGCGAGTCCTGTCTCTACATCCTCCTCCTCTCATCCCGAAAGGTCAGGCCTCATCACCGTGTCAGATGGAGTTTATTCATCCCTGCTCGTCCACCGACGTCATCCTCACCCAGTCGACTGTCAGAGTAGGTGAATGTCGCGCACTTGTCAAAATCACATCTCCGGGATTTCTTTTGCTCCTCCTCCTCTCTGACCGACATCCCGCCCGTGCCTCCTCCTGGATGCGTCTCCTCTTTTCATGTCTCATTCTGTTACATATTATGCATAAATACGTGCATCCACACAAGCAGACGTGGATTTCTTCATTGTTCATCTGCCTGTTTGTGTTTCTGATTTGCTCGCAGGTGAGAAGAAGAAAGCATGTGATGAGATTTTCCTTAAATCCAGCCATTATCTCGACTCAGAGCTCAGCCTCTCTGGCTCTGCTGCGCATTATCTGATTGCACACAGAAATTCCTTGATGCTGCCTGTGGAAATTGGTTTGCCAGACACCGTGTACATGAAGGAGGAACTGAGAGAGGGAGAGGAGAAGGAATTGGTGGCAATTAACATCACCTCTAGACTACTTAAAATCCTTTCACTCTCAGCCTGAAAACAGTCTCCTTTCTCTATCTCTTTCCTCTCGTGGGCTCTCCCACTCTCTTTTTTATATCCTCACCGAAATGAGTCTTTGAATAACCACGTTGGAGTAGAGGAGCGCGGAGGGATTGCTGAGCCCATGTCTGCGCACACTTGTTAGAGAATCGCTGGTGTCAGGATGCATTAAACAGGTCAGACTGAGAGCAGCGTGATGTGGGCTAATTTAAGGCGTTAAACCAAACGAACATAAATGTTTTTGCCAAATAGCCCAAAGCTATAGTCAAGAAAGATTAGAGGTGGGGGCTGAGATCTAAAATTGAAACTCACTGTCAGATGTGTTACACTAAAAGCGGAAATATTACATGCCAGAAGATGCAGCCTGGCGTACTTAATTACCCGTCTTGTAAAAACCTTGTTTGAAATTAACGGTTTGTGGTTGCTGGCAGCCATAATGGCTATCATTAATTCTTGTCTGCTTTGCTGTTGTGGTCCTTCAGCTCCCATTGTCCTTAAAGCGGAGGCTAATATGAGTGTAGTGTACCGGGCTTTCTTTGCTGCTCTGCAGCCAATTAGAGCGACAGCGGCTCGTCTGTGTGGCCCAGTGAAGCATGTCTCTGGTTCTGTCCAAACCTGACCCCGCTGCCGCTCCCTCGCCTCCCGCTGAAAACTGCGGATCCATCGCGACCGCTCGGCGCTTTACAGGCAGTCCACATCTGTGGGTGACTGTGTCAAGTGTGAGGGGTCCTCAGGGCCTCGCTGAACCGCCATGCAGAAGATTTGTTCCGAGCTTCCCTGACGAGCTACAGGGAATGGCAGTGTGTGTGT
This sequence comes from Chaetodon trifasciatus, assembly GCA_037975065.1. Lineage (NCBI taxonomy): Eukaryota > Metazoa > Chordata > Actinopteri > Chaetodontiformes > Chaetodontidae > Chaetodon > Chaetodon trifasciatus. The sequence goes on from JBBMOE010000039.1 coordinate 720,587, forward strand.
GCGTGTGTGTGTGTGTCTGATTAGGGGACAGCCAGAGAACAACTCAGTTTTTCCATCTTCCAGACAAAGTGGGCTGATCACCCCAAGTCAACAGAATCTAATACAGTGGGGGTTAACCACAAATCCCCTCGCTTTTAGAAAGGGCAGAGAGGGGGAGAATGAAAGTGAGAGAACGGCAGGTTTCTAAAACGCTACAAGGTCCGCCATCCCTGTCAGTAAAGAAAGGACGGCAGAGGGAGGGAGAGAAGCAGGACAGAAAGAAGGAGGCGGCTGTAAAGAGTTCTGAAATGCCATCGGCAAGTGAGCAGACGGTAAACTGAAACACATTTTAGTCTGGTTTATTGATGCGGTGGATTTGAGGCACTGGCAGATGTGAGTTCCTTTTCAACCTGCAGCACCGCCGGATCACAGGCCCAGACTCCCCAGGGAGCTACACTTTACCAAACACACCACTCAGCTATGGATCGAAATAGAAAATGAAGGATTTTTTTTTCATCCCATAACAAAACGGCTTTTTGAAATAAATGTCTCTCCGTGTGTCTCTTTCTTGCGAGTCGTGTAGGTCAGCTACTTCAGAGAAAGTAGTCCGTGTTACTCTTGCTGTCGAATTCGCCTCACATCAAACAGCCACTCATTGCCTATGCATTAAATCCTGAATTACAGAGTGCATTATAGGTTTGAACAGGCATGAATTAGCCTACACATTTAATTCTGTTATTCCGATGCTTTCACGTGTGCATGCGCCACATTTCATCCGTGTAAACCAGCTGATAGAGAGATGTACAGCAGTCCAGTCGGAGCAGATGATGATTTGTGGTGTGAACAGCCCGTACTGTGCTGCAGCTGTCAGGGAATGTAAGGAAACCATGGGGGAAGCTCACACCCACCCTCAATTACAGGCTCGCAGTGACAGCCAGCCTCTCTGCGCATCAGCTAGCCAGCCCACCCAGCCCTCAGCCAAGCCTGACTGTCCTACCCCCCGCTCCTGCTCCAGACATCCCCTACCTGCAGCTCCGAGCCATCACCAGCCCCTCCGCCCAGTTTCCAGCTAACCTTTGCCACCTGAAGGCTGAAACATGCTCCGTGTGTGCGCGGGTCACCTGCTCTGTGGATGCCTCAGTCTTTCCCCTGTGCTTTCACCACAAGTGTTTTCATGTGTCTGAAATAAGCATGAAACGTGGGGCTGAAGCTTGGAAAATGAATTGCCAACAAGTTTGATAATTTATTAAGTAAGCAATTTATTAAGCAAAAATTCAGTTTTGCTCGCAGCATTTGATGGTTTGAGCCACTTATGCCATTTCAAACTTTGTTTTTTGGGGGTTTGGATGGTTGGTTGGACAAAACAAGCGATCTGAAGACGTCATCAAGTGTTGTTTCTTATTAATAACTTGTCACACACGAAGAACAAAACCAACATCCACCTTAACTTCCATGTAGGCAAACACTATGTCTGCGTTGTGTTCGGTGCAATCACTTCGTTGTGAGTGTGTAAGCTGCTGTGTGTCTGTGTAGTGGGTCTAACTCTGCGTTGTGTTATTTTAATCACTGACACACTCCTGAGTGGTCACAATTCAATTTTTATTGCCCTTTGATACCTGCATCATGAAGAAGAAACGTTCACAAATGTTTCCAGGTTCTCTCATACAGGCTCTCTGTGCTCTTTCTACACTATGGAGAATCACAACACATCTCCATTACCAACCATTCTCAATAGCACACCCTAGCATGACAAGCTAGGTAGCAGCCCTGCAGCACACAGAGACCGCAACAACTTCTCCTCCAAGTACTGAGTTTATACATGAACAGAAACAACATAACAGTTCTACAACATAAAACTATGACTACACCAACTTTACAAATGTTTTTAAGTAACCTACATTCACTTTTAAAACCATTAGACAATGAAAATACAGAGCGTAGCAAAACTGCGTACCTTTCTGGAAAAAGTCCGGGTGGAAAGAGGAAGTAAAACCCTGGGAAATGTGGTAAATACAGTTTTAGAAAATAAAATATTGGCTATACTTCCTATTACCCTCAGACCCTTTCCTCAATATATTCGTGCTTAAAACATGAACATTAGCATTAACAACAATACAATTTTTGTTCCAGTACATTAATAGCTCTCAAGGAAGTAAGGAAAATGACAGCCAAAACGCTGCCCTTCAAAATAAAAGCTCGCGCTTCCTTGCCTTGTTCTTAATATAGCGCAACAACATCACACCATTACATCTGCATGCGGCAAAAGTCATGAAAAACATGAAACGGCCTTCAGGCCCTCTTGACTTAAAACTCACCCGCTCCACCCACCCCAAACCCTGACTCCTCGACCCCTTACAGCTCCACTGGGATGCTTAGATTATCTTGTGTGTGTTGAGGCCGGGGTCGGGGGGTGGGGGGTACCAGCAGGCGATCAGTAACACACAGGCCTCACTGCCCGCCACGTTGCCTCTCGTGTACTCGTTCACCTCCACCTGCACTTCACCTTCTGCCACATTTCCGCCCTTCTTCCTGCTGTCGTCTGACCACTGTCTTACAATTTAATACTTCACTCATGTGTCTGCTGCTGTTATCTCGGCCATATATATACAACCCACCCATACCTATTTATACTTTCATGCTTTTTTGAAGTATTTCAAATCTCATTCTCCCCCGTCTGTCTTATCCCTTTGTCTTTTTATTTTTCCACCCTCCATCTGTCACCATGCTCTCCGTCTTCTGGCTCCCTGAAGCCCTAATCAAGGCTCTCAGATGAGGCACACGGACACAGAAAAAAGAGAGCCCAGAGGCTCCCAGTGTGTTCACTAATAGGGCAGAGGTTGGAGTCTGTCAGCTGTGGCCATAAAGACTTTGGCGCTGTGGCTCTGACAGCACTCGGCTTCTTCTGAGTAACCAGGAGACCCATGTGCTAATGCAGACAGCACTGCACGGTCACAGGCTAACTGCTAGCCGCAACGCTGTTTGGACGCGTCAAGGGCCCAAAGATGAATCCACAACTCCGGAACAAAACTATTTTTTCAGAAATCCCACAAAGCAGGCGCCCACTCTTCTTTTCTCTCTACTCTTGCATTCTTCTCTCCTCTTGCCTGCAACTTATCCCTCCATCACATCTCCTCCCCCCATTTGCTGTGGCTTAAGCCCAGGTAATTTGAATATGTAGATGTGAAGTATGAATGATTAATTAGGGTAATGCAGGGGGATTCAGAGTGCTATACCTCCTCTGCGTGGATATCGAATGACTACAGCTGATTTGCATAGATCTTAACCTCGTACCACCAGGGTGATCTGAACCACACAGTGCAAAGTCCACTTTGAATAAACGCACGTGTCCAAAAAGAAGGCGAAAACGAGACTAAATCGCCAATAACGAGCCGACTGTTGTTACATGACACAGTGACAGTTTTGTCATTTCCAGCCGGCTAAACTGTCCACAGCCCAAATGTTCCTGTCGCTGTGGGATTGTTGGGGAATGTCAGGGTCAACAAATGTGTTAGCTGATGTATTAGCCCAGCTTATAGCCTGACATGTTACATATATGTTGCACACAGGGGGTCAGCATGATCGATCATTCTTCAAGCCTCGACCAGTTTGATTTTCTCTCGTCTCTAATTGGACGCCGGGGACTCGCAGTGGGCCAAAGGACCTGAGATGCGATCACACCCTCTCGGTGTTGCAGAAGACCGTGCAGTGCGTCCCTTTGCATGTAGGAACAGTCGCAGGAATCTAAGAGCGCAAACGCGTGATGACGAGCGGTATTTCGTTTTAAAGAAAAGCCAGAGACAGCAAAACAAAACAAAATTTGTGTTTGTGACGACTGTTCTAACAAATATTTATCTCTGTCATCGTTTTCCCATTAGGTCTTTCGTCAAGCTCCGTGAGAGTTCGGAGCGATTCAATCATAAATAATAATGTTGATGTTTAATCTCGTCCGTGTGCCGCTGGAGCCAGAACAATTGTCATTTAGTCAAAGGCAAACCTCGTGTTAGATGTCTAATTTCAGACCACTGGAAGAAGTCTCCCTCTGTTTCAGTGGAGCTGGTGAAAAATGCACAGAGCGACTGTAATTGAAATGTAGTCAGAGGAGATTTTTTTTTCAGTTAAGTTGAATTTGATAGCCTCCAAACTGTGAGTACATTTGCATATTTTTAATTAAATCTCAGACCGTGTTTTTTTTTTCTTTGAAGATCATCTAAACCAACTTGTCACTTCCTATATTGGGGTATTAACTAATTAATTTTTGGCCTGACTTGTCAGTATGTATTTGACTGTTTACTCATTATTTACTTAGAGCACTGCTGGACTGTGTGTGTGTGTGTGTGTGTGTGTGTGTGTGTGTGTGTGTGTGTGTGTGTGTGTGTGTGTGTGTGTGTGTGTGTGTGTGTGTGTGTGTGTTTGCGTGTGTGTGCGCCCTGTGGTGCCTGTGCTCGAACTGCATGTTCCTGTTATGTGCAGTGAATTTACATACCTCCTCTCAGCAAACATTTCTCTGCACGTCGTTCCCTTGACCAATCACACCTTTGCAGAATGGTTGCCATGACAGCCTTATAGCCTCAGCCTCTGCAGGGCTGCCAGATGTGTGTGTGTGTGTGTGTTTTTGTATACATACTAGCATTTTTGTGTTTCTGCCATAGAGGCATCGCCAGAGAAAGGAAGTGAGCGGTGATAAGGCTTCAGTTTAGTCTTGTGGTTGTGCTGGCGGCCTTATCTGTGTGTGTCTGGTGACACGGCCGAGCTGCAAAGGAAAATATCCTTTGGAGATTCCCACCGGTCTGATCAAGGCTCGCTGGAGGAGAAGCAGCCAAAGCAAGCAGCTAAAATCAGTCTCCAATCATTCTCAATCAATATCTCCTTCTGCCCGGCTTCGATCAATATGTGGCTTTGAAGGGGTAACAGTCACAACTGTTTACTGCTCCATGAGGAGTCTGAGTGTTTGCATGTGTGTGTCTTTCTGCGTCAGTGTCTGTTTGTAAGCATTACATTTTTTGTGCATATGTTTGGCCAGTGGTTATATATTTATCTGCGTCCACGTGCATGTGTGTGCGTGTGTGTGATTGAGAGAGTGAATTGTGTGCCAGAGGCTCAGTCTGGGCTTCAGAGGGGGAGACACATTTCCTTTCATTCTATTTTCTTGCCAGGCCTCATAAATGTCTAACATGGGTTGAGGAAATTATGCTTGTTTAGATTATTTAGATTCATCCCACATTCGTTCCCAAAGACCTGCGGTTTTCCCGGCTCCAATTTGCTTCACAAATGGACATAGTGCTGCACATGCAACTGCTCGACACACACAAAGACACACATAATGGATGTCAAAAAGATATGTTTGGTTTCTCCCCAAGGCTGGGGGCAAGCAGAGCGAATGCTTAATCACACTTACACAAGCAGAGGAAAATACATTCCTGCAGATGTGCAGCAACACACACACCGCCGTGTTTGCATCACTTCAGAGGGCCTTACACTGGCTTGCATTCATTTATTGGAGACCTACCCTAAAGCTACCCATACCCACTATCTAATCCTGAGCGTTACCCTAACCTTAACGCAAGTCTTCATCCTAAAATGCCATGATTTACGTAGCGTTGTGTCCCCATAAGGAAGGTGAGTCCCCACAATGTGGAAACTGATTTATGACCCCACAACGGAAGTAATACAGCTAAACACACACACGCATACATACACAGAGGAGAGTGAGGGTATGGGGAGATTGTGCAATGACTTGCAGGTCCAGTAAGTGCTGCAGAGGAAAGGAAAAGCACCGGAGACCAGGGGGAGGTGTGGGCGCAGGGGCAGTCTGGGGTCAATTAGTATTCATAAAAGACAAATGAATCCATAGCTGCGGCCTAATACCAATTACTTTTGATCACCTAATCAATTAGAGTTGGTTAGGGTTACTGTAGCTAAATAGAAAATTAACTGCGACATTCACCATCGGCGTCGAGATGACTTTTCATCAGCCACCACATCGGACATGTTAATTTCCTCATCAAGGTGGAGAATGGAAGGATATCCACCCGCCTGGTCGGAAATGCATGCTCCCGCACACACACACGTGCAGCCACACACAGTTATTACAGGCCCTTTATTAAATATCCCTGTGGCCCCTTAATAGACAAATAGCATCTGATTCTATCAAGCGGAGTATAGAGAAAGAGAGAGCGAGGGAGGGGAGAGAATTAACGGAGTCCTCGGCGGCGGAGAGAATATGCAGCACTGAGAGACAGAGCAAATGAGTAATTCAGAACTGATTGATTGTACAAGAGAGAGTGAGAAATGGAGAATGAGAGAGATAGAGTGCAAAAGAGGAGGAGATACAGAGAGGGAGAGACCGATAAAAAGGGAGCATAGATTGCAAGAGAGGGGGAGGGATTGGAAGTGAGGAGAAGAAAATGGCAGGTAGAGATGTGGTGGATGGATAGCAAGAGAGAGAGATTGAGACGAAGGAGAGATGGAGTGGCGTTCGCCCCCCAAACCTTTGCCTGGTGGTTATTAAACTAACCCTTCTCTACGTGCCGCATGTCTGGTTTTGCTGCACCTTTTCCCATTACCATCCCTAACCTAGTTTAAGTTCAGCCATCGCCTCGGGCTTGTGGAAGAGGAGTGGCAGCAGTATCAGGTCAAGCCCGGGGAGGGGAAAAGCCCAGTGGTTAGTATTCCCGGAGTGTCGGAGGCAGAGAGACAGGAGGGAGGCGCAGGGGGGAGAGTGTCTGGAGGGGGCAGGGAGAGCTGAGGATGAGGCTTTAACTTAGCTAAAACCAAACACTGGGCTCCTCTGGTGGTGTTGAATGTGGCTTTTAGCGTGATCATCATATTAAACCTACGTAAATGTTTTTATGTACTTCTCTGCTTAGAGGAAATGTGATAGCTGTCTTGGTTAAGTTTCTGGAATTGAGTATTGTTCAAGTTAGCATTGACTTTTTAGCCACGCTGGCTGCAGGGGTGGCAGTGCGAGCGTTTCTCTAGCACCACCAGCAGGTTAGGTTAAGGTTTGTTTCGTGTATCCAATGAAAAATCTCAACATCTTCTTTCAGAAATGAGCAAATATTGGATGAAAATTATACCAAATGTACCAAATTTCCTTGTACATTTGGTACAGACACTCATTTTGCAGAATGAAGTGTGATCACTTTGGTGATCTGACTTTCAGATCAGGTCAAAATTTCACTTTGTCCAGTTGTTTGGTTTGTAGTCAAATACCTGCAGGACTTAAGACAAGACACGTCAGCCTCAGCTGTACTTTGGTTTTGTGCTAACTGGCAAATGTTAGCACGCTAAACTAAGAGGGATGAATTGTGAGCGTGCTCGCATGTTGGCGTTAGCATTTAGCTCAAAGGACTTGCCTTACGTTGAGTACGACTTCACGGAGCTGCTAGTGTGGCTGTGTTTTGAGTTGCTTGGGAATAATTGTGAAAGCTTTACCATGCCTCAGCTCTCAGGAGCAGGTATTGTAGTGAAAGCAAATTAAACAGATTAACTGAACATTTGGCTGATCTTGTTCAGTGTGAACGTTTCCTCCTAATGTTGATTGAATGATTACATTTCCTACAAAACAGAGCTTACAAATGCACATTATTTGTACGCCATATGTGCCCTTTGCTTACACCCGCCCACAAGTTTCTTATGCCCTTATGCGTGTGTGTATGTATCTGATTTCCAATGCAGCTATGTGAGAGCATGTGTGAATACTGTATGAGTGCAGCTGTTGGATGTACAGTGTTCAAAGAGGTGACAACAGAGCTCGCTCCAGGTGGCTTTTCATACTGTAATATGTGGATTGGACCTCACTCTACATGTGTCACATGTGTGGATCACACCCAGATAGGCGTTGGTGTGAAATCCTCCTCATTCCTGCACATTCATTCCTCTCTGCCCTCCGTGTCTTGCCCTCTCTCTAATTTGTCTCTCCCCTCCTCCTCCTCCTCTCCACCCCCTCCTCCCCCTGTGTCTTTGAGGCCAATGGCCGAGACAGGCTCACACGATGCAGTATTGATGTGGACGGTTAGTTAGCTCTTCCTCCACATATAGTCCTTCCTGTCTAATTAGTGTCGAAGGAGAAGAGCCTGTCACAGTGTGTGTGTGAGTGTGTGAGTGTGTGAGGGGTGTGTGTACATGTGTGTCCTAGCCTCTGCTCTCTTATCTCAGAGCTCTCATTAACCAGGCTTTGTTTTCCTTAGCTTCATTAGCATTCCCATGACAGCGGCTGTTACCTCAGCGCTAGGCTAAATGCTAAATGGTAGCTATAAGAAGTCAGTCTGCCCTGCTTCTTTAACATTAGCCTGTTTACATTGTCTAAGTGTTTGTAAGTGCAGTGACACAGCTTTCCTAATAGCTCTTTGGCAGTGGGTCCACATATCAAGTGTTTTCTGTAGCTGCTCTGCTTTAAGATACAGACAAATCGTCTCTCCTGCAGAATATGTTAAACCCGCTCTCACCTTCGGGTGAGTCCAGTCTGTCTGTGCCCGTGAGGAATCCCGGCTACTCTATTAACATGAAGCAGCATCTGCGCAGACATGTTTCCTCAAGGTGGAAGACACTCTGCAGTTTCTAATATCACTCCGTGGCCAAAATGCAGAGAGAAAACGAGGAAAGCTCCAGGAGCGTAGCTGATCCAGGTACAGTGGGGGAGGTGGAGGCAGAAGGAGCGGAAAAATGGAGAATAAATGAGCATATCAGGAAGGATGGAAGGGGGTGTAGGAGGTTGTTTTAGGGGTCCCAGTATATGTTCTTCATTACGATGAGGTATTCTCTTGAGAGCTCACGGTGAATCGGGGGGAGATATGTAAAGGAGACGAGGCCGTGACAGGACACCTGCGCTAAGGTGACGCGGGAGCGGAGAGTGCAACTACCATCCATCTGTAATGATCACCATGAAGACCCTGGAGAAGAATGTTCAGCAGCACCCACCAGAGTCCCAGAGGAGAGGTTCAAAGGCCAGACGCTCTGCATTTCCACCATCCATCCCTTCTCCCGCTAACACACTCGCCACCCCACAACCCCCCAATGATAAACAGTACTACACACGGCACACATGGGTCCTTACCCCAAACCTGCCACCATAATGGTTTTCCCCATTAGCTTTGTTGTGTTGTGCTGTTTTACTGTATTTTATGTCAGAGCATGAAAGCCAGCTTACACTTGCGCAGATTTTAGCTGGAGATGAGTAATCCATCACAGCGAGCAGCTAGTTTGTCTTCATCAGCAGATGATTCGGTAGATTTCCCTCGTACATTTCAGCAGATTCTGCCACAGTAAGTCCATCTAAACAGAAATTCCTCAACAGAAAAAGTGTAATAATGCTGAGCCCAAAGTTGTGCTTTACGATACCATGTCCTGTCTCCACCTCCCATAATCAGGAGATGTCAAACTGAATCCCTTACACTTGTATGTGCCATTTGTTTTTGCAGGTATGGTCAGTGTTTGCACTAAAGTGACTAATTCCACTATTTCCTATGTTGCATGTCTACAGTGAGAAAGCATCAGATAGCACGACACAGCACAGCAGTGAATGTGGAAGGTTATCATAGCAGCAATCACTTCAATCAGTACAATGCTACGCTGCACATGCTACAAGCTATTCCAAGGTTTTTATGGCTTTGACTGGTGCTGCGTCGCTACCTGCCGGATTGCGCTCGGACACAAGTTGTGCACGGGTCAGCGTTTCTGCTTGATCCCCCTTCATTTTGTCTTTTTCTCCGGATCTTTCTCTGCCTGCTGCAACAGCGCAGTGATCTCACGGTAATGAATGTGGAGACCGCGCTCTCTGAACACAATGCTATTGTCGGCTCAAATGCAGCTTTAAAACGAAGCTAAAGGAGCTTAATGGGAGAAAAACTTCAACCATCTGAAACACCGTTCCATGTCAGCTTTACTGAATGTGTGAGTGCCTCCGAATCAAAGAGCCAGGGCTGCTGTAGACTCACTATTTTGTACCACCGTTAAAAAAATAAGAGAGAAATCTGTTGTAAGAGACAGAGATTCTCCAGCAGACAGTAGATTCAATCATCCATGATGTAATGCAGCCACAAGACATGTATTTTGAACAAGGGCTGCTCCTATCTCTCTGTTTCTTCTGTCAGATGAATATTACTCAGGGATTGAGAGTGGTGAGACAGATGTGAGTAATTATGCAGAAAGCTGTCATACCTTCTATCCATCCTTCCTCAGCCTCCTCTTCCTCTCCGCTCCCTCTCTCACTCTTCGCTTCCCTCTCTCCAAACCGCCCACTTACCCCGTCGATCAGAGGCCTGGTGCTTACGTACCCTCGCAGAGGCTGAAGTGGTCATTATTCACAGCTTAGGCCACGTCTGTTTGCTGTGAAATGGCTCACGGTGTGCTAACACGCGTTCAGGAACGCAATTAGCATAGTGATTAGCGGAGCTATTTCACATGTTAACCCGTCAAAATGCACAGGCACCTCTCTCAGGACCCCGACAGTCGGTCCCGACAATTCACTCATAATGAAAAGGCATTTCCATCATGCGCTCGTTCCCCAGTGAGGCGGAAATAAAGCAAAGGGAAAGTGTGTCATAGTAAGAAAATCAACAGAAATGCCTTTTTTCTTGTCCTTCTTCTCCCTTTTTTCTTCTTCTTCCCTCCCCGCTCCGTCCATCGCAGCGTCATGTCGTCTTTATCTCACTAACAGTCGGGCCTTTTCTTGTCCACAGCACGTCCCCGAGGATCCATTCACCAAATGGAGAACCCCTCTCCCTGATGGATTTACACAAACGTGCGCTTGGTGCACTAAAGTCGCAATATAATAATGTTATTTCAACAGCACGGCCAGTGACCCCTCTAAAGAGGATCCCTGCTGTGGCTGTATACACATAACCTTAATAATTCACTCACACACCGCCGTCAAACACACACACACACACACAGACACACAAAGAAAAGGTCTAAATAATTTACAGAGAGAGACGTCTAGCCCCTAGCATGAATAAGTAAGAGGCAGCCCACTGGCCAATCGTGCCCCTCGCAGCTCCTCTCTGACCGCGTACACAGTTTAATCAGCTCATAAATATTGCACCGCTTGCTTACTTGATAGTCTCACTAATTCTGTATTCAATTTCGTTTTCATTTAAGCATCACTTAGCGAGTCTACAAATTGTGGTGTTAAGAGACAGACCGGAGATACTTTTCCACATGCATTTGAACAATGGAAATGTGAGCCGACGCCGATGTTTAATTCATGGTTGCTGTAATTAGACGCCTTTAACCTACAGCGTGCGGCTCTTACTGTAGCTTCTGATTTGTTTTATCCTCTACTCTGACGGTGTGTTCTTTCTCTGCCCATCTCCTCTTGTTATTGTGCCTTTAAAACCTCTTTACCAGCTCTAACAAGTCCCAGATCGGCTGTTCACCTTCTATAATTCAATTCCACCCTTACGCTACACGCCGCACACTCACACATAACCACCAGGGGTTTTTGTGAATTTATTTTATGTTTTGATTTCTTCCGTATGTGTAACTAAACTTACTCACTCTCAGTTTTATTGCAGTCTCTCATTCTTACTTGTATTTTGTCTCATAAAATCTCTCATTTATTCAGTTATTTATGCATTTATCTATCGGTTTAGCTGAAGTAAGTGTGATTTGTTGGGAAATGTATTCGCCATAACTCCAATATAACTGACCAATCTACTGATTTAATGATTCCTAGTGGACTAGTAAATGGGGGAAAAGCCTCAGTGGTGATAAGAGAGATACTATTATTTTGTCCTTCTTCTGTTATTACTGTGTAGAGGTAGGAATAATAACCCCCGTTTATATATTAAAAAAGAAAAGAAAGCACCTGTCACCATAGAAGAGCACTGTAGTGCAACTACAAATTGATTAAATTGATGAATCGAGAAAATAGAGAAATTGGATTTTGTATGGGGAAAAATGAGAAACCGAACCAAATAATGACATTTGGTCAGTAGTTGTGCAGTAAACTGTGGTTTGGGGATGTGCTGGTCAGTACTGAAGGACTGCAGGAGCGGACCTGTGGGCAGACAGTGGGGGTGTCACTCACATCACAGCACTCCCAGTCGAGTTCAGCCCGGTAAAGTGATACCAACCATCGTACAGGTAAAGCTAACTACGATCAAATTACTACAGCCACTGGCACTAATGAGAAAATCAAACTAATGAATCAAATCAAACCAACATAATTCTGCTAATAGCATTACTGGAATGCCTTCATTAACTGTCCAGCAGAGTTTATTCGACTTGGTATCAATATATTGATTTTCTTCATTCATAAAAGTTGGCTCTTAAATTAGATTGTAGATTTCACAAATGAAATCTGAATTCTAAAGTATCACAACGCATACAGGAGGCGTTCTGCACATAAAACAGTGACTTTGAATGAGAAAAGGATTACAGCAGTGTGCAGCTGATGGGTTGTTAGTTTTATTTTATTTTATAGTATTTTATTTTATGTTTATGTCTTAGTCCCTTGGTTTTTAGCTCCAGTGTTTCCTCATGGGGGCCCTTGTTTTCCTCATGGGGGCCCCCCACACTGGGAGCTGCTTTTGGTCTACTGACGGGGGCGCTGCCGAGGGGACGGCTCTGGCCTGGATGGCTGGAGGCCTCCTCACCTTGGTGTGTGGCCTCCTGTCTGCCTGCCTGGGTCGGGGTGGTCTCAGGCGGCGCTCCCTATTCATGGGCCGGGGGCCCTCTCAATGTGGATGGCCCCCAAAGGTGGCTTATTCCTTGCCTTGCCCGTATGGGTGTGTGCGCGGGTGTGTGTGTTCGTGCGTGCGTGTCTGTGAGTGTGTGTCTTCATATGTCTCTGTATGGTTTTAATGGGGGCGGGAGGGCTTGGTTTTCTTCTCTGTTGTTTTTAGCCTCTGTGAGGCGCTTTGTGTTGCTTTTAAGTGTGAAAAGTGCCATATAAATAAAGTTTGATTTGATTTGATTTGTTCAGCAGGTCTCCCTCAACGTGTGAGGAGGGTCCTGAAACATGAAGTCCATCACAGAGGAAGTGATGGACTGACTGTCTTTGACGTGGTGCTGCTTGTGTGGTGGATGCCTTATCCTGAGCTCATGGGCTGCTCAGTCTGTTGCTTCCATCATCTGAAGCTAAATAACCCTGATTCCAAAAAATCAGAAACAAAATGCAGCCATTTGCAAACTGTCTCTTCAGACATCAACTTTGTCGCTATGCAAACCAAATTATACCTTCCCTGTGTGTCTCTACATGTGGGCTGACTCTCAGAGGTCGAGAAAAACTGTGTTTTCCCGCTGTGATTTTAGTTGATGCGTTCTGTTCCCACCAAATATCACGTATCGGTGTAACTCTGTTTCTGAAATGTTAAAGGTCTGTGGAGGGTAAAACCAGTAGGAGACTGTAAAAAGGTAGTGCAGCAACAATAGAAGGATCCTTAAAGCGCTTCCCACCCACAGATGTTTGACAGAGAGCTCAGTCAAGCCAGAAGCAGCACTGCTGGGTGTTTAACCCGTGTCTGTGTGGTGATGGGCGAGTGTGTTTTCCACTGAAACACCAGGATGCCCCAGTCATGCCGTCTTAACTCACTTTAGTAAGTACAACTACTGTTCAGGCTTACTTTGAATGACTAAAAAAGGGCCTTTCTGTGTGGAGTTTGCATGTTCTCCCCGTGTTCACCTGGGGTATCCTCCATAAATGTACCCCCACTAAAAACATGCAAGAAGATCACCACCTGACCAATGGTGACGAGAAGGAACTGGGTCCCCGGGCGCCGCTGTGGGCTGGCAGCCCGCTCCTGGTCTGCCGTGGAGGATCTACAGGCGAGGACGGGTCAAATGCAGAGAATTAATTTCACAAAGCATGGCGTGTGCATGTATATGTGATGTCGTGATAATAAAAAGTACCTTCTTCTTCTTCTTCTTCTTCTAAAAACTACTGTGGCTCCTTTATGGTGGATCAAAATGGAGGCACATGTGACCCATTGCGTTTCTGTCATGGTGCATCACATGAACAACATCTCAGTGCTAGCTGGGAATGACTGATGAGAGGAGGAGGGGGCAGATTCAGAGGTGGGTCAACAGAGAACCAGATTTTTGCGTCCCTCTTTTTCTGTCCCTCCTCTCCTGCGGTTGCCTCTGCAAGTGTGTCGCTTTGGTAGTAATTAAACCGTCCATTAAATCAGTGATGCAGAGGCTTAAGGAGCCGGGCTCCTCACGTCATCCTCGGCTCCTTTCATAGCAGAAGCTTTGGAAGCTACTAGGTTGAAATGCTGTGATAGTTTTAGGTTAAATTAGCTTAGGGAATATCTGTATGTATGCATGATGGGTAAAGCAAGAGAGCTATTGAGAGAGATCGAGGAAAAAAGGCATAAAGGAAGAGCAGACACGGAGAGGCAAAGAAGAGTAAATAGAGAGGGGAGTACAGCGGGAGAGGTAAAGGGGGAAGAAAGCGAAATAGCGTAAAGCGCTGAGCGCAGGGTGCTGCATGTCGGCAGGTATCAGGGGGAGTATTTGGTGGCCAGGAGCCAGTATGAGTGAGATGAGGGGAGGCGAGCCTGCAGAGCCAATAAATTACGGGCCTTCAAGCCCCACTTTACATTAATGGAATGTGCAGCGCTGTTCTCTCCAGTCGGCCGCTGAGATTAAAGAGTAGGGAAATGGCTGTGGACAGGCTCTCCCTGGCCGGGGCTCTCTGTGTGATATGGGCCTTCGGAAACCCACAGAGTGGCCCCGCGGTGCACAGGGCCGGCCAAACGGCTTCGGCTGCGCACGGAGGTCCACGCAGAGCATTTTAGCCGAAAATCCATCCCAAACAAAACCCGCAAGGTGTCTTTGCCTTGTGTCGCCGTGCCAGAAAAGGCTGCTTTCAGAGCAACAGCGATAATGGCAGAAAACCCTCACTTGGGTTGTTTATGTGCAATACTGTATTAAAGAGCAGCTTCTGGGAAAGTCAACCAGGATACAGTGCGGCACTCTGAAGATTTCTCACAGATTATGTGGGATAAAGTGTGCGAGTACGAGAGAATGGTTGAAGCATATCCACCTAAACCCTGCTCCCTTTCACAGCCCCTAAACCCATTACCCCACCATTCATCTCTCAATTGAACTGTGCCACCGCTGTGTCTCCGCCTGTCTCCTGGTGGTTTTAGACTTGTTTGATGGAATCAGATGCATCTGGCAAGATTCAATTAAAATGCCGTCGCCTTTCTTAACTACTTCTCATCGCTCGCGTGTCTCCTGCCAGTCTTTTAAAGTGATTACACACAATTATTTCAATTAGATGTCAGGAAGTAGTGCCATCATCATCAGACAGTAATCAGGTTGTGGTGGAGCGGTGGGAGACAGAAAGCGACAGCTCCTCTCATTCTCTTTCATTAAAGATGGAGGAGAACATTGCCGAGCGTTTTAGCTTCTCTTTTTTTTTTTAATTTTCCTCTCATTTTTCACAATGTGGCACACTCTTAGAAACGCAGAAAAATCCACCTTTTGCAGCCCCCTCCCCCCCCCCCACAAGCTGTTCTCATCTCGGCTAATGAATGAAACCTGTTTCTGGATCTCTTTCTGAGGGATCCGGCGAGACATTAAGGAAGAGCAGGACTCCTGTCGTGTCCTGGACAGAGTCAAATAGAGCCGGAAGAGAGGGAGATTACCGACGGCCGTCTGGTTATTCTTTACAGTAGAGCGCAATTCAAAGAATATGTGAGAGTTTGTCTCAACACTACGGCTCTTAGTCTTAGTTTTTAGCATATTTAGTCAATTAAATAGCTTAGTTGACTTTGATTTTTTTTAAATTTTAGTCCAGTTTTAGCCCATGGAAGCTGTTCACACATTTTTAGTTATTATATTGATTATTTAAGTCAATCTCGTCAAGCCAAACCATTGTCATTTTAGTCAATCTTACTTCGCGTAAGATTTAATCTCATCGCTATCTGATGAAGAGCACGGGTTCACTGATTAAGAATGCAGCTTTGCGGAAAACGTGTGGTCCAGAGGTCTGACGGCATCAATCCGAAGAACAGATCCAGACACGGGACATGTTCTGATTTGCAGATTTATTTTGAACCGACACCTCCTCGGGCCCGACGCTCCCTTTAAAACTGCTGTAAAACACTGAGAGCCGTGCAGACAATGAAACGTTTTGAAAATGAAAACGGGACTTCGTTTCTTTTTCCCATTCCCCGTTATTGTCACCGTTAACTTTAACTTAACTGTCTGCGAAACAACTGATGTTACTCCGTCTCCTGACTGCTCACCGCGTGCAGCTGCTGTGGAGCTGATACGGCAAACGCACACTGTAGTATTTTGTTTTGTTTTTGGTAAAATTTATTTTTCAGCTATACTGCATGTTGACAGTCACAGTTCGTATTTCATCATAGTTTTTGTTAACATTTCTTTCTTCTTTCCTTTCTCCCTTCATGTTATTTGCAGTCCTTCCTGCTCTCCGTCCATGTAACACAAAGTACATACATTTAATTAGAGCAGGGCAGAATGGAACGCAGCATTCTGACTACTTTAACATTCAGGAAAAATCGAACCACTTACTTTCTTTATGTTCTCCCGTGTCGATCAGCGGGGGCTCATGACTTGAGCTGCTGGAGCCTGCTTATGGTGGTCTGTGTTTCTGCTGGAGCTCCAGTATACTGTCCTTGAGGAGCAGAATATGCTATAGGAGCTCCCACGGGATTGAGGTATGGTAACAGAGCCCGCGCCGGAGCTGCCGGGGCTCTGTGTTGTGATAACAGAGGCTTTGCAGGAGGAGACACACACAGCATAATGAACAACCCATTGCCCACTGCAGCACACACAAACACACGTTGGCACACGTGCGCGCCCTCGTACAAACTCGCACATGCGCCCATATAAAGGGCCTGTTCTTCTGTAATCACATCTTTCCCTTGTTGTAATGCGTTCACACAGCATTATAATCAACAAGCGTGCGCACATACACACACACACACACGTGAAAAGTGCACACACACACTACTGTGAGGCAGCCCAGCCCTCTGCAGCAGCACATGCTTGGTTGCGTAGCCGAGGCCACGCTGACTGCATGTCTTACAGAAGCATCAGTATGCTACGAGCATGGCCCTGTGTCTACACCACTCTCCTCTCCCTCCCTTCATCCACCTCTCCTTTATGCATCCCTCTCAGCTCTCTGTCTTACCTCCATCACTCTCTCCATGCTTCCTTGGCTCTGGTTCTCCCTCCATTCCTGATCTCTCCCGCTTTTAGTGTAAAACAGAGCCAGATTTGGGCTAGTTATTGCCACAGGGCTGTTTGTGTATTCATCTCTGTACTGTATTTTCAGAATCCTTATCTTATCTTTGATTTGTGTGTGTTTTCCTGTTTTTCCCTCATATTCCACTTGTCTCGCTGCTTCATCTCTCCCTGGTCTCCCTCCTTCACCGCTTCTTTGCGTCACTGCTGGCTGTGTTTTTGGGTTTTCTGGTCCAAGCAGGGAGCAGCGTGCTAGGCTAATTATACCATTAGGATCCAGCCATATTGGCTAATGTTGTTTTTCTGCTTCTTCTCTCTGTTGTATTATAACCAGGGGACGGCTCCATTAATTGCCCCGCTGATGGCTGTCATCATGCACACCCCTGTATGTCCGGCACGGAGGGGCAGTGTGCATGTGTGCGATTGTGTGCGTGTGTGTGAGTCTCAGCGGGTGTCTGATGGGAGGGTGCTCAAGTGTGGAGGACTCATCATGGGTTATTAGGAGCATGCAGGGGGGCCATCAAGCGTGAGAGATGGAGAGATGGAGGCAGCAGAGAGATGAAGAGAGAAATGGTTAAGGGAGAATCATTCCTAAAGCAAAGTAGCTCCGGTCTCTGAAAGAGACTCATTGAGTCTCGTCTTACTGCTTTTTTNCTAATGTGATACTTGAGCAATTGACATTGGAAACAAAATGAGATTGAAAGATACAACTAAAGAGAGACAACAGGAGATAACCGGAGGAGGGGAGGATGAGGAGGAGGAGAGAGGCAGCCGCGGCATTAGCATACGTAGCTGAGCGTGGGGGGGTGAAATGCGTGCTGACAGCGTTTGTTGCTGTGCATCTAAGAGTCCTCCAGCTTCATTTTCATGCTGTACGGGACAAGAAATGCAGTTTTTTCCCCGCTCATGTAACACAACAATGAGCAACTACATGCTGTTTGCAGTATATACATTCAACTCTCCCCTCTGGAAACAGGCGACATAAAGGAGAAGCGTGTATAGGAGGAGAGAGCGAGCGAGCAGACGGATTTCATATCGCATGATAATACAACCCCTGGAATATTATTATTGTTCATAATTGGAGCCTTTAATAAGCCTGCAGTGAGGTCATGGTGCATTAATGGTGTGTATTACAATAATTCACCACATTCACATAGAAATGGAGACTCTGGACAAGCTTCTATAATATTACACTAAAACACCCCCCCAGACACACATACAGACACACTTTGCTGCCTCCCTTTGAATTATTATGTGGTAATTATACTTCTGTGAAGATAGGCGTAGACGTGTGTGTACTGAGACAGATCGTAATGGCTGCAGAGGCTGGCGGCGGAGCGGGCTCGCAGACCTCTCAAGTCTCCGTGGTGCTTGTGGCCCCCAGAAGCTGAACTGAACTGGACGCCGTTAACTTAAACTTGCAAAGTCTTCGAAGAGCCGCCGCAACGTCTCCAAATGACACCAAATCTGTGTCGGCTGACAGCAGCAACGTTCCCGTCGTCGCACGCGCGGCAGACAGTGTCATGTTGTAGTGCTGTTGTGATGGTACTGTGAAATAAGTCTGATGGAGAAGTTAATTAGAGTCCAGGCCAGTCATCCCCACCTTCTGACCCATTTCCACCCCTCCCATCATCCCGCTCTACATCTCCCCTTATCTGTCATTCACAGTCCCACCACTGCTAATAAGCTTATTCTCAGCCATACATTATGTCTGCAGATGTACCTTTTTTCTCCGTACAGTGCAGCTCGCCTTTTTTCCTCCACCAGAAAGGGAGAGATGGCTGCTCGCTCCCACCATGTCTCCAATTAGATGCCCTTCTATTCATCCTTCTGTCATTTCTCCCTCTTCTCTCTGTGCTCTTGTTTCTCCCCGTCTGCCGGTGTTGGAAGCAGGTTGTAAAACAGGCTGCCTTATCCAAATGGAGACAAGCCCTCTGCCTTACTGAGACAGAGTCACATTAGCCTCTTTAGTCTGCCTGTGCCAGTGCATGCGTGTGGCCCTGTGTGTGTGTGTGTGTGCGCGCTCGCTGTGCCTATGTGTGTTTTGCGGCTGTGTGTGACATTAGCCTCGCAGTCACAGGTAATGATCTCATCTCCCCGCTGGTGACTAGAGGCATACAAAGAGAATTACACACATACACACACAGTGTGGGAAAGATGGGGAGCAGAGATTGGTATTGTAATGGTACTCTAATGGGCTACCTGACAAGTGCTTCTTCTTAATGCTATGCCTCTCCCCCCTCCCTGTTCCTCCCTCCTCCAGGTGCATTTTCCTTCTTTGAGGAGCAGTGTAATGGACACCAGGTGTGGTGACGTCCAGGTATGTGTTCAGTTCTCATAGCACCATTTTAAGCACAGCATCTTTTGATCAATGCGGCCCCGTCATCACATCGTAAGTTGTTATTTGCTCTCCCAGTTCTAACTGGCTGCTGTTAAACTAAATCTATGGCTGTGCCTGAAATGCCTCCCTATTTACTGCATAGTGCTTTATATTCAACCTCCGCCATTTTATGTAGTGCCTTCAGAAACACGCTGCATTTTTGCAGCGTCACAGGAAGAAGGTCCTGGGTTCGATTCCCGGCTGGGGAAGTATTATTCTCCCGCCTTGACCAAAGCGCTCGCTTAGTCCCCTGAGCTGAACAATGGCTGCAGTTTCCCTACGCTGATGAATAAAGGATAAGTTAACTGACAGATTCAATGTGTCAGATTTTGGGCCATGTAAGGGCAGAAATGGAATATATTATTCATAATTATGTTGTCATTAGTGCAGCAGTCCACAATGGACAAAGCAAAAACTGGCTTGAAACAGCGCCTTTTGCATGTTTGGGGAGTTTTGTGGCCACGCTTTGAAGGGGAGTGTGAGCAGAGGGGTGTTCAGCTTGTTGCAGTCTGCATGTATAGATGCAAAATGACCTTTGTGCATCTCTACATATACACATGACCCCATCATTAATCTCAATTTGCTGCTCACTATAAAGTATTGAGTGCCTTTACATGGGGAATAGTGAAAGGCTGAAGGAGGCAGTGGTTTTGGACACTGCTTAACAGAGCAGGACGGCGAGCAAATGGTGTCAGAGGGAGTAGATCTCCATACGCAAACATGAGTGAATGCACAGCGAGACAGAGCCGAGACAAACCAGGGGGTGACCGAGCGCTGCAAACTGTTTTCAACCTGCTGAAAATGAATTAAAAAAACGTTCATTTTATTTCAGCCCCTGCTTTTAAAAATCAATTCTGCACTGTCGGATCAAACCGTCTCTTCCACCCTTTGATTGTGTTGTGTTGAGAGGATGAAATAATCTGATATGGCTGCAATTAGCCAAACCAAACCTGCTAATAGGCTGAACGTTTGTGTAGCTTTGAATCCTGCAGCCCATCCACCTGCTGTCAGATCAGGTTTTTTAGCTCTGAGCAGCCCCTCCGCCCCACAGACGCCCCACAGACACACTATGATGCTCTTATATTCCTGCCTTGCTTTTTCTATTTATACCCACTGAGATGAGCAATGAGCCCCAGGCAGCCCTCACTCACCAGCCCGAGCACACGTAGACACAAAAACACACTTTCCCTCTCAAACACACACACACACACACGCTGGGAGTTAAGGCTGAGGTGGAGGTTAGAGGGTTTCATCAACAGCGTGTCTGACCATATGAACTAATGTAATGCAGTTAGCTGTATTGTCAAGCCTCAGAGAGCACGCCGAGGACCGGAGTTCCCGCTGTGTCCTTGCTTTCAGCCTCGTGTTTGGGCATTCAGCTGCGCGGCCCTAAAGGGAAAATCCACTCCAAAACCAACAACCTCTGCTGCTCAGGCTTGGTTTGTCAACATGGAAATGTGATAAACTAGAGTCAAGACAGTCTTGGCAGAGTCATCAAGAGACACTTCCCACAGCAACACTGTGACAGTAATTGGGATGATTTTATCAGGCTATGGGCTTTTCAGTGGGTAGCTCTTATCAAAGCTATTAAATTACAGATTTTTTGAAATGTAAACGCTCAAGTAAGTTTAATACAAAGTCACAACTTTTTCCTTAATCATTGCCAAAGAAGCACCGCGAGCGGGGCGAGTGTGCAGCTCAGTAGCGATGTCTATTTGAAGGAGGATTTTTTTCAGCTCTAATTACCTCCAGCAATCAAAAAACAATTAGCAGTGAGCCGTTAACCTGCTTGTTTTTTTTTTTTTCTGTGACCTCAGCCAAAAGGTGAGTTTATCGCATTAAAAACATGCCTGCACTCATCCACCTGCACACATCCAGACATACAGGCTGGCAGAGAGAGGGAGGGAGAGGAGGGCTGGAGTACTACTGAACTGTAACTGAACCAGTTAAAAATGGATGAAGACAACATCAATGAGAAACAGCCCTTCTTGCATTATTTACAATATTGAGAATACACTGAAAGTATGTCAGCTTGACTTGTTCCACCTCTTCTGCCCTCTTTTCCCCTTTCCCCTCCTCCCTCTACTACCATCACTCCCGTCTCCTCCCTCCCCCCTCCCCCACTTCAGGTTGAGTGATTCACAGAGTTTACCAGAGGCCGAGCAGGGTCAGGGTCATAATTCTTCAGTCCGGTGGAGCAGAGGGCAGTTGGGGGGAACCTGGTATAGCAGATCCTCTTACCAGTCCGCACTGATGCATGAGTTTTGTGTTTGATTTGCATGCTTTTGATGCATTTAAGTGCAGTGAGGATGTGTCTCCGGGAGCGCAGGGATTGGTCTCAACACTTAGTTTGAACAGGTGCTTTGATCAGATGCAGATATTTGAAGAAATAGCTGTTTGAGAGTCACACGTTCTGTGTTGCGTAACGTCAAATTGAGCCTTTTTCGCATCTACGAAATGATAGGGTGCGGTGAATATGAGGATGGATGAATGTCTCTGTGATTTTAGAGGTGCGAGGTTTAAATTGACTCCATGTTGCATGATTGATACTCACAAAAAAAGGTAATACCTGGCTTTAGTTATATCACAGGTCTCTCAGTCCATTCTTGTGCCCTGTTATGTGTTTGACATGATATCTGACACCTTTAAAGATAGAAAAGAACAAGAACAAGGAGTAGAGAAACATCATGGGTCTTCCTCTGAGGTGGGGATGGTGACGATGAGAGAGGACGTCCCAAGCGTCATCGTGGGCGCAAAGTTTCTAGTGTGGAGTGCAGAGGCAACTGAATCAGCTGGGAAAAACGTGTCGTAATTGATCTCACAGCATCAAGTGTGCAGCCATCCAAACCACCAGAGATACTGTCTGCGTTTGTGCTCTTCAAGGCGGCGCAGGATGATTGTTCTCCACAAGACCATTCTGAGATTGTGGAAACGCCTCACAGCCGTAAGTTTCCATCCAAATGTAGTGCAGATTTTAGCTGGATGTCCAGAAAATTGGCAAAAGGCAACGCAAACTAATACACGTGTTCAGTAGGGGGAGTCGAGAGAACAGCTGGTTGTGCTGCTTCTCCAGTCGGGCGCAACAAGATGACGCGGTTAAAAGAACGGCGGTCGGATCTCAAACAGTGAAAAAACACGAAGAAAACATGAGCAAATATGGCGTCTGTTTGTTCTGTGCATTAACCTGAGGACGGCTGCCGTCTCATCAGTCCTTTCCTTCCTGTCTTTTTTCATCTCTTTAGTACCAAGTGACATTTAAGTCACGTGCTTCATGTACGTCATGATTTATTCACTACGACCGAGTCCAGGTTTGTTTCCAGTGCTCTTCATCACGTCTTATTTTCATGCATTATTTGGAATTTTGGGGGGCGGCACGGTGGTAGTTAGTGCGCGTGCCTCACAGCAAGAAGGTCACCGGTTCGATTCCCGGGTCTGACGGGGCCCCTCTGTGTGAAGCTTGCATGTTCTTCCCGTGCTCGCGTGGGTTCTCTCCGGGCACTCCGGCTTCCTCCCACAGACCAAAAACATGCTCATTAGGTTGACTTAAAATTGTGTGTGAGTGTGAATGGAATCCGTATATGTACCGGCTCAGCCCCCCACCCCACCTCGACGGCTCACCCGTCGACAGCTGGGATAGACTCCAGCCCCCCCAACCCCGAAAGGGATAATCGGGGCATAGAAGATGGATGGATGAAATTTTGGGTGTTTCCACTCAAATGTGCATAAAAACAGGTGGATAGAAACACAGTTTGTGTTGTGGTACTGATTAGAAGTCAAGTGTAGCTCTTGGAAATGCTGAATCCACGTCAGCTCTGCAGCGTCACCGAGCCTGCTCTCTGACCTCCATGTGGACGGACAGAAGGTCTGGTCGTGTCTACTCTAAGCGAGACACGAGAAGACGGCAACAAAAACTCTAAGAAACATCTACACACACGCTTATGTTATATGTGGAATATGTAATAATGTAACATGTTAATCTGTGTGTAATACTTAGACAAACATCTCCTTTTGTGACATTAAATGTTTAATTACTGAGTCACTGCCTTCACTGGTCTCCCTCTTGTGACTGCACCAGCTTCTGCAGAAGTCCAAAGTTAATAAATAATAAGTAGATAAGTAAAGCAAATCCACAAAATTGACACTGCCAAACAAAAACAAGAAGAAAATTAGAGCTTCATTGACAATTTCTTTCTTGCAAAAAAAAAAAAAATCAACAGTTGCTAATGTTGCTGCTAATGTTATCACCGCTGCCTCCTGTCACCTCCACTAAGACCCTGTTAGTTTGTTTCTGCTAATAAGCTCCTTTAATTACTTCTCAGGCACAAATTATGTTCCTATTATGACACATGGACACATTCACATTCAAATGCTTTAGGATTACTTTAGATTAATGTATTTATATGATTGTTTTGTCTTATTTTTTTTAATAAGAATTGTCTTTGGCAGACGCTGGTGCCGCACCACAACCTGCCATGGGCGCAGCTCGCAAGAAGCTCTGCGGCTGTTATTCATTATAGTCAATGGGAAAGCACTGGATGGGGATCAATACGTCGTCACAAACTATCACACGAGTAATCTTTTAAAGACTTACAGGGAAAGCCGGCGCTGCGCTGACACGTGTGATCCAGTTGGGTTTTTATTTAGAGTGGTGCAGAGTGTCAGGGCTGATAGAACACAATGAGTTCAGACTGGCAACAGATCTCACTGCGACGCTCACACAGAGGTGGGATTAGATACCCTTTACTTCCCCTCTGCGCTAAGGGGAAACTGTGTGATGTGTGTGTGTGTGCGCGCGCACGCTCCCATGTCTGCATATGCATGAAACGTGTTAATGAAATATGATGAAATATGATGGATCCTCCCAGAGGCAAAAGCCCTCAAAGTTACACATCCTGATGAAAGCATAAACATGTGTGACATTTCAACAGAGCACATCTTTATAGCTAACCCCCTGCGGGGTTAAAGCGCGCACACACACACACACACACACGCATATTCTCATGTACACACCAGCTTCCCCTCTCCTCTATCTTAACCAAATACACACACGTCAGCCTGTCACCTAGATTTAAGTTGTGATCCTCCTCAGGAGTCTCTCCCTCTCCGTCTCTTTCTCGCTTTATTTACATGTGCGAATGCAATAAGAGCGACCTGTCACATTGTCAAAACTCAACTCCAAACTCCTCTGCATGTCTGTGCACATACAGACTTTTCAGATTCAATATATTTTCTCTCTCGCAAACCATCTCTCCTTATCTCCGCATGCTCTTTTACTCTCTTCCCATCTGTCAGGCACTTGATATCCTGATACATCTGAGTTATTGAAGAGTGGCATGCTTTGATAGCTGCGGTTATGCTGTGATATTCCGTCTTTGGAGGGGGGTCCAGCTCCACAGCTCCGCTCCACCCGCCTCCCCCTTCCCTCCCTCTCTCGCTCATTCGCTCTTTGCGACGTGCTCGCGCATCCACGCGCGACACCCTGGCGCTCGGAGCTAAATAAGCAGCATGGGAGAATGTAGGTGAGGCGGGTCGCTGTGAACTTGTCTGTGCATTCGGGTCAAAGCTAATCTCATTCCAGTCTAGATGTGTCTCTCAAATTCACCTCCAGACGTATTGACGCCTCTTCAGAGGAGACTGTGTCATTTACAGGCATCAACTAATGTCTGATTACAATGTGTCTACAGTCAGCCATATTTGAGAGCAGTGTGGAGGGATGAGGGATGCTTTTAATGAGGTGCAGCGACCAACATTTCACCCACCTCATGTCTTCATCAGAGTAAGAAGAGGCAGTGAAAATGCTTAAATCGCCTGCTGCATCTCATAGGAAGGACAGGTCTCAAACATCGTACATCCAGCGGATGAATTCATCTTTTTATAGCCCATATGGTTCAGTTGTGTTCCATTTGGTTCTTGCAGCCCGGTGCACATCAACCAAACATGAATGTGATGGCACATCACTCTGTCGAATTATGTATGCAAAGCATGAACGGGCCTCCACCCCGATGCGTTGTGGTGTTGAAAAGATTTAATGCTACTGGATTTCCATATTTACCACAACTGGAGCATATGGATCAAATAAAAAGACTCATTCATCTTCGCTGGGCGCAGGCATGGGAAATGTTTTCTCTTCCTCCGATGACGACCTGTTGTTTGTTGTCGCTCCACCCGTTTAAAAGTTTCACCTGTACCCATGCGCTCCAGATCTTGTCCCCTCAAATCCCGCCTCATTAGCCGTGTCCCAATTCAGCGGCTGCATCCTTCGGAGGGTGAATTTGAAGGCCGATTACGTCACAACGCTGCGCGAAGGCTGTCCCAATACGTCCAAATTCAAAGGCTCCTCCAAATGCAGCCGACAAATGCGTCCTTCTTTTCCCTGTATTTGGAGGATGCATTGCTACTGTCCTTCGCGGCCTCCCATATCCCAAGATGCTTTGCGCACCGATTTTTTTTTTTTTTTTTTTTAACAATAGCGACAAACAGCAGCAGCAGCACCGGCACCAGCAGCGGTGCAGAATACACATTTAGATGTAAATAACAGGTTTTTGCTTAACAGGAGCTCAAATGGCCTTAAAACCTCTAAATGGCTGTTAAAATACATAACGTCAATAACGCTAACACGTAGCCACCGGAATGTAGAGCCAGCCATGTGTTGTAGCTTAAGGCTAACCTGTTGATATGAGGAGCTCAGTTAACTGTTAGCCTTGTTAAAACCCTTCACTTCACTTATTATGTTTCCGTCGTCTGTCTGTTATGTTTCTGTTGTGCCGTCTGTTAAATTTTTTTCGCCGTACGCGTGTTTTTCCCGGGTCAGGAAAGAAGTTATGACGTCGTGACGCAATCAGGAAATGCTCCGAAGGCTAGACCGTGCCATTTAGTTGATGTGGCCGACGGAGGAGCCTCCGAAGCCGTTGCCTCCATAGACCGCGTAGGCTGGGTCCTCCGAAGGATGCAGCCGCTGAACTGGGACACAGCTACTGTCTCCTCCGTTAAGCCCCAGCTTTGAGCTCGGAGTTGGCATCAGCTCTGTCCAGAGATTCCCTGATCCCTCTGAACATGTTTGAATACTTTTTAGCATAAATCTGATGTATGTGCAGTTCGAAGATTGTTGGTCAACGTGTGCCATGATAGCTTAAGGTTTTAATCGGGCTTACTGTATGTCCGATGAGGAGCTGACAGTCAGAGAGCGTCCCGCCGTACTGTACCGCCGCCGCCGTAGCCCAGCCGTGCCGAGCTGTGCTCAGGCAATTAGAGAGCAGCCTTTGTCGCCTTTAACGAGTTTGACCCATTTTGCTGATAGTACAAATGCATTTCTATTCTTTCTCCCATTCTCTCCGTCCGTCCCTATCTTCTCTTTCATTCTCACTCTCCCTTCCTGCATATGTGTGTATTAGAGGAATCCTAATCCTGTGAACAGTGCGAGGAAGCTGACCTTCACGTTCTCACCGGCGACCATATCTGCTCGGACATTTCCCATGAACTGATCCACGTGTGTGTCTGGAGGATATGTGGCATATGTTGATGTGTGTGTTTTTGCGGTTACATCTGCTCAGGTGTGTTTCTGCTGGATGTGACTCCTGCGTGTGTGTGTGTGTGTGACATAGGAGTGAGAGGAAGGATGGAGAGCTAGCTGCTGGCTTGCCCACATGAGCATCCAGGAGTTATCTGTTCAGCCAAGCTGAGACAGACAGACAGAGACTGTGAGAGGGAGAGGAGGACGGTGAGTGAGGGAGGGAGGCAGGCAGATACTGAGGGAGGGAGATACGGCAAAAAGGGCAGAGATACTGAAGTGTGGGAGGGAGATAGACAGGAGGGCTCCGCACAGATAGAGGAGGTAAACTACAGCTATACTGAGGCAGGAAAACAGAGCGGCGGAGGGAAAGATGAGGGGAGGAGAGTGATGAGGTGGCGTGGTTGAGAAAAAACCAAGAGTGAGGTTGATGAGATGCAGAAATGAGGATTTGAATAAGGTTCAATGCACAGGAGTAGATTTCTGTGTGGATGATGGAGATGTGTCAACTTTGAGGAACTCTTAAATGTCCCTCCAGCATTTTGGCTTGTAAGCACCAGACTTGAACAGGCTGCAGTCTACGTTTACCTGGAAAATCTAACCAACAATGAAGGCTGATGGACCGAAAACGGCCCAGAAGAGCATCTGCCTTGCTTGAGGTACCGATGAGATGATTTAATACAATCCACAGAGCCCGGATTTAGTGTCAGGTCCACGAGTTTCAAAGCTCGTCTGACACCAGAGCATTTCACAGTGGTTTCACGCTGCTGATCATTTGACCAGTATAACCAGGTGATAAGAGGTAGAATTTGCGTTTTAACATGTTTGATGGGCCGACGGTGTTGCAGGTTACTTTCAAAATGTAATGTTTCTTATTACTACTTACTTACTTTAACTTGAACATAATGAGATACTTCATTAATTACCGTGTGTGTAAGTAATGCATTACTAAAGGCTTCACTTTTGCGTTACTTTCAGCAAACAGTCGTTGATTTTGGCTGTATATTATGGTTTGTAATAATAATCTCTACTATGTCCTCAGTGTAATCTTCTCTATGTGTTTTCTCACCTTGTGATTTTGACAGGAATTTTGCTGACTAGCTTTATCAGACCCATTTTTCCTACTTGTGCACCTCACACCACAGATGAGCTCCCACTTTGATCTCTGAAAGTCTGCAGGCTCGCCCCTCAGCTTTGTCTCACAGGCGTCACCTGAAGCCTTTATTTACGCCTCAAGTCTGTTTTTCGCCAATATGCTCACAAATGTGAGGTTGATGTGTCGATCGCGATTGAGTCGCCTCTATGCTCTCACTTCGGAGCCGATTTCCTTTCTTTCTCTTTTTTTGTATTTGTGAATTAATACAAGATGGAATAAGGTCGCGTTCACACCAGAGCTTTAAACGGACCAGAGTTCGTTTCCTCGGATAGTCCGCTTCGTTTGGGCAGGTGTGAAAGCTCATCCGAACTCCAGTGCGGACCAAACAAGTGAACTCTGGTCCACCTGAAAACGTGGGTCTCGGTTCGCTTGCAAGTGAACCCTGGTTCGGTTCGTATGCAGTGTGAAAGCTCACCGGACCAAACACAAGACCAAATGTACATAGTGACGCTATATGTAGTGCATACACAGTGCATCTAGGGTGACAAGTGACCGCTGACATTAGCAGTTGCTAGCTAGCTTAGCTCAATTGTCTGAACAACAATAACCCACAAATTCACAATTCGGCATATTTAAACAAAATCAAATCACAACTACCAACAGTCACAGTCCTTAAACTCTGAGCTCATATGTTGTCACATGTTAGATCGTCAAAGTTAGAAAAATAACAGAATCAATCCCTGACAAGCTACGATAGCATTACAGGAACAGTTGCGTTCACTAACGTTGTAGCGTTCCCTAAAATAATGGGAGGGGGAGGGAGGGATTTCCCCTCCTCCTTTGTCCAATCGACGAGCGCCCCTTTCAACCACGTGATGCTGCTCAGAAAGTTTGTGCGCTTTAGAAATCACAGTGTGAAAGCAGAACCCAAACAAGTGATAAATGCAACAATGATGCGACTTTCAGCTCCCCAATCGAACCGAGTCCTCTTGGTCAGGTGTGAAAACGATCTAATATGATGATCCTTTATCGTGTTTGTTAAACAGGATCCAGAAATGTCTCATTTTGGTCAGTCGCCATCACTCAAAACATAATTCAAACAGTCATTACACATGCGTAACAGTGTTTGATGTTCTTGTATTAGGCTGTGTTAGTTTTTATACCAAACATGGTGTAAAATTCTAAAGTTTAGTCTAATTACGTTTAATAATTGGAGTGATGGATGTGCACGCATACCACTCGTAGGTAAACACAGAGCTACAGTTGGCTCAGTTCTAAACGCCATTAGTGTTACTAAATTAAGATCCGTTTGGGAGTCGAAAGAGTCGGCTCTTATTGCTGAGCCGAGCCAAATGATCTGGCTCTGGAAACAGACATGGAGTTCCCATCACTAATTGATGCCCAATAAAAACACACTCAGTAATACATTTATCTACACTTTGCCACCAGAGGCGGAGCAGAGTGCGCTGCTCTCTGGACACACACTCACGCACACACCTCTTGTGCACAAAGTTTGCAGAAAGCTATGGTGATGACACACATTTCCCATCATGCTGTGCTGGACTGAGTAGTTCAATGCTGTTTCGTATTCCAAAATGTCAATCTGTGTTGGTAATCTGCGTTTTTGTGCTGGTCTACAGTTTTAAGCATCGGTGAGGTGGATGTTTCGCTCGTCGACGTCATTTAATTACATTGATTTGTGTTGTATGTCCTCACAGGGCTAGATGCTGAACACTGGCAGTGATGCAGTACTCAGATACTAACTGTAATAACTGCTGAAATCTAAATAGAAAAGCTGTTACGCTGTGGCCAGCATGGCCTCATTGAAGTGAATGAGGAGGCTGCTTATTTCCGTGCAATGCTGATGTCAATCTGAACAAAGCTTCATTCGTTTGGATGGGGTCAAATATGTTATAATCCAAGGGGAAATCTTCATTTTGAAGGAAAAAACTGAGGATTTTAAAAGTGTGTTTAGGCACAGAAAATGTCCAATAAACATGTAACGCTCCTGATGGAAGTTTACAACAAGCAAACGCACGTTGTTTACTAAATATATCATAACCCCCGATGAACCTGCTTGCTTGGCACGTCCTGCCCCACCTTTGAAACCTGAGCCTGCATCTCTGTCTGAATGTGGCTGAAGAGCTTTAGTTGAAGACTGCTGAGCGTCTTCCAGTCTTTGCAGAGATCAGAGGAATTGTGTCCACGCTGAGGCTCCCAAACCCCTGACAGCAGCACACATCTGGAGAGGAGGATGATCTGAGGCGAGGAGGTGGAGGAGAAAGAGGGAGGTGCAGGGGCAGAGAAGTGAAAGGAGGTGTGGATTAAAGGTGGGGGTGGCTGCACAAGGTTGAGGCTTAAGGAAGAATGGAGGAAAGGCATGAAACTGCAAAAAGCTCTGCTTCAGTGAAGTCAGCGCAGATGATCAGTAAACATCAGACAGGAAGCAGCTCTCCATCTTTAGTCCTGCATTATGGCTGTTTCCTTTTTTTTATTTCCAAAAAGTGTGCTCCCATTCTGAGTAAGAACACCCGACAACATGGCGAGTTTGCCAAGTCCATGACTCACACACACACACACACACACACACGATTTCAGTCAGCATGACTTAACTGCGGGTGGTTAACCAATCAATAATGTGTGCTGAATGACTGCACGAAGGCTGCAGCATTGACGGCTGCTTGCGCGCGCTTGTGATTCATGAATGTGTGTGCTTTGGCAGCATTGCAGGAGAAGAGTGTGACGGCGGTGAACTTTGGACCGTACGCTCATCCGTTAGCAGCCACCAAACTACAACTAACACTGATGATGTTTCTCCCACAACTTTTTATTTCACACCTAAATTAACCCATCAGCCCCTCGCCCTCCTCTTCCTCCTGCCCTCCTTTCATCTTCTCTCGCTCATTAGAATTTTGTCAACACACATTTTCTGAATCCTCCACCATCACCCAGTGCTTTTCTTCTCCCTCTCCTCCTCCTCTTCCTCCTCATCCCCCCCCTTCCACTCCCACTCCTTGAAAGCTGAAGAAATCAGGGCAGCTCAGCAGCGGAGGGGTTAAGTGGAACCGAGCCTCGTGATTGGCTGCCGGCCGGCGGTCTGAACCAGCCTACAGAAAGAGGTAACCAGGCAACCTCAGAGAGGGAGAGAGAGGGAGAGGAGAGACGAGGGGGCAGAGGAGCGAGGAGGGGGGAAAGAGAAAAAAAACCGCGCTGAAAGAAGCCTGGCATAGTTTGGTGAGGATTGTGGAAAAAGATGTGACGAAGCTTGCAAGCGCTCTCCCCGGGATGGAAAACTGGATTACTCTCCCTGCCGTAGCACACTGTGGATGTCTGAATAAAGCAGGAGGAGGCACGCGGGAATGAATGGATCCTAAAGCCTTTTCGCAAAATGGGAACTTACTGTGCTCATTTTCGCTGTAGTGCAAAGGTAAGTGCGCCAGTGCGAAGAGCGTGAACGGATGCGGCGCGAGCGGCGGGTGTCGTCCCGGCGCCGCCGCTCGCGCGCGAGCTCCACAAAGTGTGTACTTTTCCATCGGTGTCTGATAGTTGGTGTTTTTGGACCTGAGAGGAGCCTGTGGATTCAGTGAGCTCTCTCCCATCACTGCAATGAATTATCCATCGCTGCTGCTGCTGCTGCTGCTGCTGGTGCATCGGGATTTTTGTGTGCGCGCATATGTGTGTGTGAGTGTGTGTTGGGCCGGTGTGGGGGAGTGACCCCCTCTCTGAAGCATAGTGCTCAGGGTTGTGTGTGTTTGTGTGTGTTTGTGTGGGATGTTAGGCGGGAGGAGACAGCGCTTTGCTGCATTTGGCTTCCCCGGCGCGTCCTTCTATCCGAGGCTCAGCACCACGTTCATCAGAGTTTTTCTTTTTTATAAAGTCATAAAAAAAAACGCATCGCAAGTTTTTATTCCTTCATCCATCAGAAACATCTTTGCTGTTTAACGTGCATGTGCTTCCCTTTGCTCGGCGCGTGCTCCTCAGCCCCCAGTGGAAAACATGTCAGGAACAAGGGTCGCAAGTACGCTCCATGGTGACTTAATGTGATCTTATGCTTGATTTTTAAGCTCTCCTGACTCTGCCTTTTCAGTGCTGTGCTTTTGTGACCTTCTTGCACTTTGCACTGTAGTTTTTTTTGTACTTTGATCAAGTATATGGCCACCCACCCTTTATTTTACTGTGTCTCAGAGGTTAAAGTCCTGCGGGCTGTTGTGCACCGTGCAGCTTTGGCTCTCAGTGAGAGTGAAGTGAAATGAAGTGAGACGCACGTCCAGTGGAGGTTACACACGGACAGTGAAGTGTTATACAGCCAATGGTGTGTGGGCACACCAGTCACTGGGTTTAATGGAGAAAGAGGGGGCGACAGAAGGGAGGAGAGTTGAATGGGCGACCCGGTCAGTTTGCTTTGGGGGGGCTCGGGCTCCGCCGCAGCTAAAAGCCGCATTCATCATGAAGCTGTGCTGCTCTGCAGACCCTCACTCTCTCCCCTCTCGCTCGCTTTTTTTCTGTCTGGCACACAGCCTCAGCTCTGTGCATGAAGCTGCTGTGCTCCGTGTGTGTGTGTGTGTGTGTGTGTGTGTGTGAATAGGTCGTATCCTGTCTACATGTTTCATGGGACTCCATTTGAAGTAGAATTACTGCTCAGAGAGTGTGTGTTAGGTTTTGTTCCAGATGTAAAATCACTTACAGGCACGTCAGGTGCAACCCAGCCGCCTGCAGGTGTATATATACTGTATGAGCTGTAAGTGTGAGCTGCAGTCAGTACTTCCAATCTGTGTATACTAGAGCCATAATGTACTGCATATTGGATGGAAACACTGTAGTAGTTGTACCATGTACTTGTAGCTACTCAGCAGGCTCGATGTAAAACATACACTTAGATGAAATCATCACGATGCATCTTTGTAGGTGAACTACTACCAACGAAATACCTTAAAAAAGTACTTTAAAACACGTCTGGTACAACAGATGAAACAGTCCCGCACATTGAGTGCTTTTGGTAATTACTGTGAGTCCTTTAACACTTTTCCACGAGTGGAAATCGGAGTGCATTTTGTTTTTTAATTCGTTAAAGCTGTGTCGTAGTTCTGCGCCTTCGAGCAGGTTGAAGTTTGAGGATTAGAGGAGTTTTTCCTCTGCTGCCAAACGGCCTCTTACTTCTGTCTGTATGGGCCCAGCAGGCGACTCCGGGGCGTCATTGTGTGGAAACTGAAAGAAAAGGCTGCTGAAGGGTTTCTTTCTCCCTCTTTCAGTCCTCATGTCCGTCTGCTCCCTCTCCAGCCTTAGCCCCCCCCCCCCTTTGCTCATTCACCCTGCCTCTTGCAGTGTATGTTTTTTCCCATGCAGTACAGTCAGCATTGTGTGTGTGCATTGTATAACTGTAGACAATGCGGCTTGAATGAACGTTGGACTAAATTTTAAGCAGGAAAGAGCTCTTTGAGACGTCTGTGTCATGCTGCCATCAGGAAATCAGTGGAACCCAGAGCTTCCTGCTCTGGTCCCTGAAGCTTTTAACTGCTTCTGCAAAAGTGAGCTTGTAGCTCTGAACGTGTGTGTCAGACGGTGACTTGATGTACCTCTGATATTTGGAAAGCTGTCTGTTTACGCCGAGTGCTTTCATGCTGCACAAAAACTCGTCTGTCATTGTGTAAATGTCAACATAAAAATAACAAGCTGGGAAAAATGAAGTGCCACCTGCAAAGAAATTACGTCGAGCTCACAGTGTTTCTTCAGCTTTGTTCTGGGTCAAATCACAGCACTCGAAAAGTTAAGATGGCCGGCGTCGTGGCCTTTTGGTCAACCAGAGCCCCTGAAAACCTGAAGACCTGACCCCGTGTGGGTCCTGGCGAGGTCCAAGTGAGCTTTCACTGGACCCAACAGCACAAAGAGCAACACATACTGTGTTTTTATCAGCCAGTAAGAATGCGACTAATTAGCATCTGAATGAAAAGTTTCCTCCCGTAACCTGTTCGCACCAGTTTACTGTAACCTCATTATTCACAGTGCCGAGGCGCCACAGTGACACCTGTTGCTATGGATACAAGTCAGCGTTACAGTAAACCGACAGCCCGTTCAAGTCACCTCCTCGACTGCACGCCGGCTGCGTTTCAGCGGCGTCTCTTAAAATCAGCTGTGGTGGGAACAATGAGCAGGCAGCTGCGGAGAAGCTAGCAAACATCCAGCGAGTCGCCCGCTTTGGTCACTTTCTCTTCCTGTCTGCTTATGATTCAGATTCCCTTCCCTTTGGGCAGTCTCACACCCACGTTGACGTGCTTTCAGGCCCATTTTGCCCTGGTTTGTTCCATAAGGCTGATAGTGGCGATGGCAGGTCAGCTCTGGTGTTTGTTTTTTAGCGTTGAAAGCTCCACCGAGGCGCCTTCTCCGTCAGCTCCCCGGGTGAATATTCCAAAGGCAGATATGACCATCATTACATTTCTCAGTTCAAAGGTGAACTGCTGTGTAAATGCAGTTCATGTTTGACTTTCTCCTCAGCACCGTGGCCCTCTCAGAGCTCTGCAAAGCCGCCCCATCTGCAGGGAAATCACTTCTGTCCTGCATCAAACCGTTGCTTTCCTTTTGGCTGCATCCAGAAATGAACAGCAGCGATGTACTTTTCCTCCTCCTCAGGACTTTTGTGCACTACCTTCCCCCCCCCCCCCCACCTCTGTGAGTTAAGTCCAGCGCACCGGTGTTTGGGCACAGCTCTGACTCGTGATTGAGCCGGGTTTATCTCCTCGGCATGAGCTAAAGATGCTGCAAAGCACTCCGTCCTTCCTCTATGTGCAGCCATGTCAAAGGTAGTATTCCTATACAGTGAAAACAGCAGCAAACGATGTCTCCGCTCTGCTGCTGAGGCATTTTAAACAGGCTGTAACATGTTAAATACTGCTCTTTTTTCAGTAGGGGTTTCGCTGTTATAGAGAAAGGATAGAGGGAGAATTGACTGGCTCTTGGCTGGCTGCCCATCCCATTGATCCGCATGCTGCGTGTGTGTGTGACATTCTCTCAGATATAATTGGCATCGAGAATATCTTTACAGTCCACTGGGAGTATCTGTATATATATGTACACTATTTCCCGCTTTTTATTCACTCTAAGGGAAATGGGATGTGTGCAAATCAGTATTTATCACACACCCGTACACACAAACCTTAAGACACCGGATGTGCACAGAATTGTCATGACCACCAATCATGATTCCCTGAGGCACGTTGCACACACACACACACACACACACACACACACACACACGCACGCATGCATGCAGAAGGGGCTGGGAGAGAGCAGGGCAGTCCATCCAGAGGTGCAGATCGGGCTGCCAGCTAATCTGCCTCTGCAGCCTGTAATCTGTAATCTTCTTAAAACATTCGCAATCTGTCCACACCACCGGGATTAGCATCTGCAGACACAACAACAGAGCGTGCAGACACACACAAACTTTTCCCTGCCCTTATATTTCACTGCAAAAAGACTGCTGCATGGGTTTGGCGTGTTCTGCTTTTCAGCTTTGTGTGAAGTGAGACTCTGAAATGGAAGAAGCAGATAAATGGAAGGAAATGCTGTACATGGTTACAGTAAATGTACATGCGACACCAAGCAGGATGTGTTTATCATCTGAAGCGTGTGTGTACTTCAGAACATACAACAGGTATTAAAAAAGTTGAATTTGGAGTCCAGGATGGACCACGAGCTCTTCATAAACATCTCAGAGTAGGGCTGGGCGATATGGCCTAAAAATAACATTTTTTCACAAAAAAACTGATTTTTTCCGATTTTTTTTCCTACTTTTTAAAGGAGACAATAAGTACAAATGACAGATAATTCAAAACAAGTTTTGCTTTTATTTTATCAACTTAAGGTAACCCCTATTTCCCTCCAGGAATTAGAGTGCAAGCTGTTCTTCTGTTAGCAAAACTACACTTTGTAGTTTGAAAGGAGACCTGGTTCGACGCCCCCTCCAGCTCTCGACTGATCTTCTCACGAGTGCTGTTGTACAGGTGGGGCAAGGCAACTTCAGCAAAATACTTGCGGCTAGGTAGCTGGGGTCTATAGTTTTCAGCAAGTGGATAAACCCAGTCTTCGTGCCCCTTTCTTATCATAGGCGGTGCCTCGGGTAAACGATTCCTCCACAGTGAGTTGCTTTTTAGCGGGAGTTTGTTGGTCATAGCGGTCTCGTTCCCCTCGTAAAGAGTGGCATTTCTCCCACTCGGCGGGATGCCTCTGTTTTAGATGCTGGAATAATTTCGTTTTGCTGCTGCCTTTTGTTGCTATGGGCTTCAGACCAACTTTGCAGCGTGCAGTCACCTGTTCCACGTCTGTTGCTGCAAACCCAAACCAGTTCCATACCACTGACGACACCTTTCTTGGGAACAAACTTCTCGCTCTCATTAGCGGTAGCCATGTTGCTGCTGTGTGTGTGTGTGCATTTCTGCGAAAGAAACAAGGGGGGAGGGAGGTCCGCGGGGGCAAAAGGCGTGTCGTAGCGAGAGGAGAAAAAACTCAAATTTTTATTTTTTTTAAATCGTCCACAGCAAAAAATTCGAATGAATCAAAAAAAATCATCGCCCAGGCCTCTCAGAGTTACTTGCTTGGTGCAGTTTTTTTTTCTACCAGACTGAAAATGAAAGAACAAATATGGTAAATGCTAATAAAAAATGTTTTTCCATCCACATCAAGCCTCTTCCCAGCCCTTTGCTTGGCTGCTCTTTATCACCCCTCCACATCTTTACCCTCCCGGTGTCCTTGCTGTGCTTCCTCCGTCTCTGCCTGCACTTCTCCATCTCTGCCCTGTTCCTGTTTTCCTCAGCATCTCTCTCCTTCCCCTTCTCTCCCTCCGTCTCTCTGCCTGTAGCGTTGCTTCGGGGATCCTCTTGTTTCAGATGAGATGTTGATTATGGAACTGTAGACTCTCGAGTTCCTCCCTTTTCCTCTCGCTCACATTCACATCACCATTAGTATTTCACATCATTATTATGGCATTTTCCTCCATTTTCTCCTGCATGCCGCCGTACACGTCTGCTCCCCCTGGTCTTTTCGCTCTCCAGTGAGCACCACTTTAGGGTGAAATCGCAAAGGTGTTCACTTTGTTAATGAGTTTTCACAGCAAACAAAAGCACTTTACAGCAAGCATTTGCAGGAGGTAAAGACACACACACACACATGCACATGCACACACGCTGCACCACACTGGAGTCACAGCACATTAACACTTCAATTAATTCAACGCCTTACATTCTCATTTCCCCAGAAGTCAAGATCCCTGACCAACCCCCCTCTTCAAACCACACACACACACACACACACACACACACACACACACACACACACACACACACACACACCAGTGATGTACGCTGCCCTGTGACGTGCGTCGGCAGACCCCAGCAGTATTACATGCTCCTTGTGACATTTTAGGCGCTGGAGAGAAAGCCAGCAAACAAAGCATCATAAATTACATTTTAATTTGTGTTTCCTCTCTTTCATCCAGCCACGTACAAAGGGATGGAGATGCCTGGTTTTGTACCATGTTCTTTATTCAAGGAATACAATAGATAATGAATGCATGTAGGGAGAAAAGGAGTGGGCTCTCGGTTTTGCTGGCGGGTTTGTTAGCTACACTTCCCTGTGGAGCGGCTCCACTGACTTCCACACTCACTGTGAGACTGCAACAAAGTTAGAGGAAGAAACAGGCGGAGATGGGAATGGAAAGATGCTTTCCTTAGAGGATTTCCTCTTTATATTCCTTCCCCTCTTTCTTTCTCTCTTTGCCTCCCTCTTGCTTTCTCTCCATCTTTTCTGTTGCTGCTCACTAATGAATTTTTAACCGTCCCATGATTCTCCCCTTTGTCTCTCCCTTACGCTCTCTGTTTGTAAAGATTAGCCACGATTCAATATCCATCATTAGCTTTTGTCTTCACTGCACCTAATTCGCAGTGATGCTTCACGGTGTGGTAACTTATTGCGTGGCAGGAGCTTTGTGGCAGTCTTCTCGGTCATGTGGAAGCGACATAGCCTGTCTGACCCTGTCTCGATTTGAAAGCCAGCGTGCTGGTAACCTAATTCAGCCCTTCGTAGGCGATGGTAGGGCCGGCGTGCGTGCCAGACATCTGTTAAAGCAGATGAAACGGGGAGGGAGAGAGGGGCCGAGTGCGGCATCTGTGTCCAGGACAGACGAGCTGTCCCTGGGCCGGAACCACACTGCGAGCTGCGTCCCTGGAGCATCTGGTCCCTGGCTCAGACGAGCGGGAAGGCACCCAGATGCTGCTGCTGGATTCAGCCTGCTGAGCTCACACTCTCTGACACACATCAACAAACTTGTGCGCATCAGTCCGCGGCTCTCAGCACTTTGTCGCACCCAAGCACTTTTGTGATCACAGAGAAGAGTTTAATGTGGTTTCATGGGTCATGAAATCTGCTCAAGTCATAAACCAAGTTAAGTTTCAATTAAGGAGGAAACATAAAAATGATCAAAATGGGACTCAGGCAGCATTGAAGAAACAGTGCAAAACCTCTGAGGTTTTGTTTTTTTGTTGATTTTTTTATGTTTTTGCACGCTGTGCTCAACTTGAAGCCTATCTTTTACGCTCTCCTTTTCAGGTAGAGCGCATTTCATAACTGTAGCGTCATAAATACGGATCCAAAACAGACCTGATTGACCTCTACAGACACATTTGTAATAGACAAAATGCTTGTGTAAGAGAGTAAAATGAAGTGAAGCATAAG
The DNA here is from genome assembly GCA_037975065.1 of Chaetodon trifasciatus. Classification (NCBI taxonomy): domain Eukaryota; kingdom Metazoa; phylum Chordata; class Actinopteri; order Chaetodontiformes; family Chaetodontidae; genus Chaetodon; species Chaetodon trifasciatus. The sequence continues at coordinate 759,431 of JBBMOE010000039.1, forward strand.
AGACGGAGCTCAGAGGAGGTTAAGACTGAGGTGAGCGTTAAGTGAAGCTTCACAAGGCCGCTGGTGCTGCAGGGCTGCGAGCGGCCACGTCACCGCTCAGCCTCGGCCGTTTATCCGAGTCGTCGGCGCTCTCGTGTATCGGTGCACACGCTTGTGCGCGTGTAAAACGCGCACTGCTGCTCTTCCGCCGTGCATTTGGAGAGGCGAGGAAAGCAGATTGGCTGCTTTCTGTCGTATTTCCAGTCGGTGTCTCTGCAGGCCATTTTTCGGACCTGCTGTGCAGAAGTCAGTCGCTTCGACTGCTGTAGTCGCCGCTGAGAGAGCGTGAGGGGGGCAGATTATGAATAAACAGACCTAATGCGTCCCAGCAATGAGTCAACATGGACAGATTTTCACCAAATCCTAATCATTTCTTCTGTGTCCCATCGCAAACTACAGTATTTCACTTAAGACGCACGCATTGTTATGCCTGCACTCGGACACATTTCTAAGCACTTTAAGAGAGCCCATCAGATTTCTGCTCATCATTAGGGATGGCTCCAAGTTTTAGAGGGTTGCAAAGTGGTTATACACCATTAGAGCTGGAAAAAAGCTTTTCAGCACCAATTTGAGGTTTGATTGGGCCAGTAATGGACAGCTTGCACTCTTACCGCTGAAGGAAAGCAACGTCTGACAATGCTGTAGGAATCCCTTCAGAATCATTTAGAATTTTTGTGAAATATCACACCTGCCGCCGCCCCCACACCACAAGCAAGGGCTGCTAATCAGTTTACCAGTTCTGCCTTTCCCCTCCAACAACATCTCTGTAGCTTTCATGAATATAAAAATAGGTAGAATGAGTTTCAAAGATGAGATAATCCCATTTATCTCCAGAGATAAAGGCAATCAGAGTCCATAAGCAGCAGTACCATAAGATCACATTTCGTCTTTTGGGGGGTATATCTTTCACATTTTTTGAGAATAGGCACTTCTTATTTGCAGCATTCTTGCTTTCTTGTTCTTAACCAGAGTTTTTATTCACCATTGTGTTTCCAAATAGAAAAAAACATATACACATAATTTCACAAATGCATTTATGGATAATGCTGTTAATGTATTCCTCCACACAATCAACACCTTTCTAATGACCCAACATATATTCCCCCCAGTGCCAGCGTTTTCATTTTTTTCCTCTTTGAAATGTTTGCTGGCAGTCGTGTAAGAGGATTTGACCCGCAGACACATAAATACACATTAGGAATAAAGATAAAATGAATCAGTCCTCGCTTAACTGCGGGGAATGTTCGGCTCACATCCGCCCAGAGCTAGTTAGCGTGGCTTTGTGCTTCAGATTGAGCTGTGAAAGTGGAGCTTTAACGCTAGTGAGGGTGTGTTTATTAGACAAGCATTTACAGAAAATAAAATGCAGCTGTACCGCTCATTTTCTGAAAGTAGCTTAAAGCTGCATTAAGCAATTTTTCGACAACTCGTGGACGGAAGAGCCCAAAACAAAGCTCACAGCGAGGAGCTTTGATAGCGCATCAGCTTATCGAGCTCTCATGGCGAAGCCCGTGGCTGCTAGCGAACAGTTGCCTCCTTATCCAGCAGAAACAGAGCAACGTGAACGTCCCGTTAGGATCCTCCTCCTCTGCTCTTGTTCAAGTCCAGTGTTTACTGGTGTTTTGTTGTTGGTGTGAGCCGCTAACTGCTGAGAGTTAGTGGGTGTCTTCAGCCTGCTGTTAGTTTGCCGCTTGTTAACGCAGGCGAGGAACGAGCTGCTGTGCCGGAAGTGTGTTTTTGAGTGACCTGGCAGTTTTGTTTGTTTGACTGTCAGATTAAATCAGTGAGCCGGAAGTGGCAGATTTTGGGCGCCGACTCTCGGTGGGACCAGCAAAGATTTCATCCAACAGGGAGTCTCATGGTTCAGTGTTGGTTTGAGTGTCTTTAGGGTGCAAACCAGGCTGGAAGTCAATACCTGCAGAAAGGTGCGACCAATACCAGTATGAATGTGGCTTGAAAGTGCATTCAGCAGATTCAAGGATCCAGCAGTCATGTGTGTGTGTGTGTGTGTGTGTGTGTGTGTGTGTGTGTGTGTGTGCGTGCGTGCGTGCGTGCGTGCGTGCGTGCGTGCGTGCGTGCGTGCGTGCGTGCGTGTGTCCGTGCGTGTGTGTGGCCAGCCCTTCAGTCAGGGGTCCTCTTTATGGACGAACGGAGGATTCAATCACCTGCTCTCAGGTCATTTGTGCTCCTTGATCGAGTTCCACTGAGCATCTACTAGACTGACACACTCCACTGGGCTGCTGGAGTCACACACTCTGACACACACACACACACACTCACACACACACACACGCAGAATCAAATGATGAAGAGGACATATAACTGAAGGGTAAATTATTTTTTTCATTATAAAAATGCTTTTGATGGTCCCCTTACCATTAGGCCATGACCTATCTCCCCCTCTCTCACACACACACACACACACACACACACTTACAGACCCCTTCCTTCCTTTCTATCTCTCCACTAAAAAAGACAGTCTTCAATTAGCAAGATGTGCATTCAGATAACGACTCCTCTCTGTCCGCAGCAGTCTCAGGGCTGATGAGTATGATGGAACGAGGGTGTTAAAAGACCACTCATTCAACCATGTGCCCATGCTGTGTGTGTGTTTGTGTGTGTGTGTGCGTGCACATAAAGCTGGATTAATGGAATAGGCAAGATCTTAGAGCTGCAAGATTAAATGACTGTGAACTGATTTGATGGTTTCAATCACACACACCCATAATAGCCGTGGCTGGAGCTGACAGAAATATTTGTCGGGGGCTTATTTTGAAGTTGATAATACGTTGTGGATGACTGGACCACCCTATTTGGTGCGTGCATGGTTTCAAATAGCACGCATGCTTTTGTTGCATCTTCACGTCGCTTCAGCCGGCTGTTCTGTAAACGAGATGCTTCTAAAGCGAAGACACGCTATTCCTCATTTATCTTATTTTCCCACGTGACGTTATGAATGTGAGCGGGCAGACCAGGCGTGGAAGGACTGTTCCTTTCAGCCTGTGAGGACTGTGTGTGCTTCAAGCAACTTTTTCACGCCATAGTGCAGCAAAGTGCCGCAGCGGCCTTCACTCTGGGCGAAAGGAAAGGAGAGTTAGATCGGAAGAAAAGCTGCTATTTGTGTCGAGACGCAGCCGCCCAGACAGAGGAAGAAGTAGGTAAAGATGTGAAGAAGAAGAAGAATCGGAGGGACAATCCCCTTTATTAGTCATACATGCATGCAGATTTTGGTGAAATATCCCATCCTGGTCGTCCTTCCTCCACGGCAGACCTGGAGCGGTGGGCTGCCACCCGACCGGTGCCCGGGGACCCACTCTCTTCCGTCACCACTGGTCAGGTGGTGATCTTCTTGCATGTTTTTAGTGGGGGTATTTTAAGGAGGATACCCCAGGTGAACACGGGGAGAGCATGCAAACTCCACACAGAAAGGCCCCTTATTCCTCGAGCAGCAGGCACTGAAGACATAGTGGAGGACACGCCCCCGGCGCCCACAGCGAGCTATGAGGCGACAGCGTTACCACCGTGCCACCTATGAATGACATAAGGAGGAATAAAGAAGCGGCAGCAGGAAGTGACGGACAGAGAAACGCGAGGTGAGAAACGGCTGTGATTGCCTGGCGTGCCTCGGCGAGCTCTGCTGTTATTAGTCATACTACCTGCTGCAGTGATCTGCCCAGCCCTGTGTGCACCCCGGCCACGTGCATGCGCCCTCATGCGTTTGTGTGGCCGTCTGATGGGTCTTAGAGCTGGCGATGAGTCCGCTGTCTCACCCTTCCCTCCCTCCCTCCCTCTCCCTCTCTCTCTGGAGACTGTCCGCCCGCCTGGAGAAAACAGACTCTTGCCTTGGCCTTTGCTGTAAATCGCCCTTCAAATGAGTTCTTACTGTGATCCCCTCACGCTGCCTTGGTCCGGAGCTCTCTTGAGAGAACAACTTAATGATCCCCAGTCTGATAAACGGAGGCCTGAGGAGTGAATGGAAATGTGTGCTGTAGGGAATATTTGAAGCTCGTATTGTCTATCAGGTGGCCTTCCCTGAGAGTGGACCTCTTCACCGGAGTGGATTGACCTCGGCAATTTATTACCTACACCGCTGACATCCATCACATCTCAGCCCTCAGGGACACACACGCAATAATAATATCACAGCAGCCTCATACAATTGGCCATATGACTGTCTGCCTGCTGCCTGTGTGGTTTATTAAACGACTGACTTGGTGCTGCTGTGGCTTCCTCTATGGTTTTTCTCCACGACATTCTGCCTCTTACTGTGACTCTAGGTGTATGATTCATTATATGCTTGGGTAAATGGTGCTCTGGCTGGATGTTTGGATGTGCCTCCATCTCCATCAGTAGCTCTGTGGACTCCTTCCTGATTCTTTCTCCCTCTCAAAGTGTCATCAGCCTCTTGTGGACACGCACTTCATCGTCTAAATGTGGTTTTATATGCCGTGCTTCAATAAGCCCGAAAATCACAACGGAGAGCATCCTCTGCTTCACTTTGTCATATTTCTGTAACCGCACCAACATGGCTTGAGTCTGAACTGAATGCCATCATATTAATGTAAAAGCTACCGCAGCACAAGGTTAATAAACCAAGAAATAGTGTGGATGAGCCGGTCTTAAGTTGTGAGGAGATTTTTCTCACATCAGATCACTCTGTAGAAATGAGTTTTTATTGATTATTTTCCCCTCTGCAATGCAGGGCAAAGGAGAAAGAAATCTACACGATAACCGCAATTATCTTCACACAGTCTGTCTCCTTGAATTTGCTGCTTACACTATGAATACCAAATCACATGTGAGCAGACAGGAGGTAAACCAGAGTCACAATCTGTTGAGTCGATGTTGGGCCGTTTAACATAGGCAGCATTCTGCATTCAGTCCAGTAAATGATGGAGCTGTTGAGAAAATGCATTAGAGGACTCTGCATTGAGAAGCGAGGGTTGAGCAGCATCCATAGTGATCACCATGGGTGTTAATTAAAGCTTGAACTGCAAAATAAGTTTAAAAATGTGTCAGTGGTGCAGCCTGTAAGAGAACTGAGACCACGCTGAGGGACATGAAGGTGCCGCTGCTCTCTCTGGCTTAGCACATACCCAATATTGTGCAAGCGTTGCACCTACGTCCCAAACAGTCCTCTCACGGGATTCTCTGCATTTATATAACACTTTTATCCAGAGTCGTTCACAGTCTGCCTCTCATTAACACACACTCACGCAGATGGTAGCGAGCTAGCAAGCAAGGCACCGGCCCAACTGTTAGGAGCATTTGGGGTTTGCGTCTTGTGCAAGGACACTTCAGGGGTTGAACTGCCAACCCTGTGATGTACCCGCTGAGGCACAGCCGGGACACATATATCTCAATACAGTCATTAGACACCTTTTACTGAATGTTCGAAAGCCCAAAAAGCCATTACTTCAGTAGACGGATGAACCCAGCAATGTTACAGACACTGCGGCTGAAGAAGACTCCAGAGCGAGGTATGGCTGTAAGTGATAATGTGTGTGTCACAAGGTGTGTGTAGCCGTCCTGTGGAGTGTGTTGTGACTGGGCTGGGGGAGTTGTCGAGGGGGATAGCTGTAAATGAAGACAACAGCAGAGATGGGAGGGATGGAGGATGGGAGGAACACTTCCAGGTGTCGCAGAGCGTTTCATCACTCACCTGTGAGACTAATGAGATGAGCCGGCGGACCACACACACACATATATGCTCACACATACACGCACACTCACAGACTGGTGGGACTAATTACCCAAACGCCACCACGGTGAACACGCCGCCACAGCGCGGCTGTTACAAACGTATACAGACACACATACAAATACACAACAGCTCACGGCTGCCTCCCCAACTCATTACACCGCTCATCTCCCGCTCCTCTCCTCCATCCTGTCGCCGTCTGAAGGAGGCGCAGAGGAAGAGGAGAAGGAGAAGGAGAGCAGAATGGTAGCTTGTAGGTCAGGAGGCGGATAGGCGGAGGCGGCTATTCTCCACGCAGGCTGTGGCTGCAGGCAGCGCTACAGGTAACAAACACATCAGTCACATACACAGCACACCTGTTACTGTACAGATGGCAGGCCCTGGGAGAGAGGCAGGCGGAGCAATGAAGAAAGATGAGCAATCAGACGGAGAGAGAAACACCGAGGAGGAGAGACAAAGGAAGGGACGGATGATGTTTTTCATGCGCAGGTTGTTAGAGGAGATGGAGACTGGGGGGGGGGTGCAGGGTCGAGGCGGGGAGGGGGTCTGCACCTGTTTGTGTAACGCCATGATAACGAGGGACTGGGGCTGAGAGATGGAAGTAAGAAAGGGAGGGATTTCCTCACCTGTGTCCTCCGCCTGCAGCAGCTACAGTCCTGTGTAATCGAGTGAGTCTCTCTCTAGGTTCTCTGTATATCATTATACACGCACGCGCGCACACACACACACACACACATCTTTTTAATCTTTTTTATCCTTTTTTGTTCAGCCCCACATAAAAAAATAGCCCTCTTCATTACCTGTATCCTCATCAAAGACACTAACATCCTCCAAAGCTCTCTCTGCTCTTGAGATATACCATTATAATTTAGGCCTCTATAATCATAGAAGAAAATGTTTAAGTGTGTGTGCACGCGTGTGTGTGTGTGTGAGTGTGTGTGTGAGAGAGAGAGAGTGGTTGTGCCCCCAGCTACATATCTTAATCTCCTGTCTATTAGCATATTCAGAGTTCTCCTTTAGCTGGTGGAGGCATCTGATAGGCTAATTTTACAGCCCTGCCGGCCTTCATCTCGCTCCAGGAAGTGAAGAGGATGATGTATCTTGGGAATAAGATGAGAAGAAAAAAGATGTGCCCCAGCCTTTTCTGTCTCGGTCGCTCTCTCGACAGATCTAGCTGAATTCTGAATGAGCTAAAGGTAGTCTGGAAAATACAGACTGTGCATCAAAAGACCAATTTGGCAAAAGTAAACTCTTAGCTTTGGATTCTGCTGTTTCGGGTGTTTTTTAGCCTGCGCTTGGTTGACATTGTTCTTGAGAGATTTCTCATTACAGAGCAGATAAACAATGAGTTGTCACATGGTGCAGATAACTGGACCTTTATAGAGTCTAACATGGCGTTTCGGGACCATAAAAAACCATTTAAATATTCTTTACAGCAACATGGTCAAATTTTATTTTTAGAAGTTTCGTGCTGCTTTGAAGATTTCTTTCAGAATGCTTGAAAAATATCTTGTGAATGATGGATTTTTTTGACAGAGGTTCCAGTTTTTTTCATTTCCATGAACCAAAGGGATCCTTGAGCCGCTCTAAATGTCCTTTAAAGCACTTCTCCAACATTCGTTTTCCTGTGAATACGTTGTCTGTCTTGCTCGGTCACTCTTTTGTCGCAGGGGTTGAACATGACGTTTCATGAGAAGTTTCTAAAAAAATCCCCCACGTTTAAGCACGTAATATCAGTTAGACATTAAAAGAGCCCAGTCGAGCACAGGTGGTATGTTGTGTTGTTGCTAGAGTCCCTCGGAAAAATGCTTAAAATATGACTGCTTCTCCTCGGTGTTTGTGTTTAAATTTAATCTTGTGTATCTCACGGACGCAGAGGCATCCCTAAAATATGAAAGACAATCAGCAAAGTGCAGACTTGTGTCGTTTCCCTGAGAAGTCAAACAAGGAGCGTCTGCCGGCCTTTAATATTAATCCACACTGATGCAATGAGCTTCTGTGTGTGTTTGGCAGTGGGCAGTGGAGTGTGTACTGCGTGTGTGTGTGTGTGTACTGTGTGTGAGGAGAGAGGAGGAGGGCTGGGAGAATCAGATTGCCTATTCCAGTCACACAGATAGTCTTTCACTCCTCAGCCTGTGACAGCACATTTCCTTCCCTCTTCATGCTGGTTGCCTCTTCTCTACCAGCTCCCTCTCCCTTCCTCCTCCCACTCCTCCTCCTCCTCCTCCTCCTCCTCCTCCCCTCCTCCTCTCTCTCTCTCAAATGCAAATTAAAATTAGCTTTATTGGCATGACAGGGATTTGTATATAAAATAACCTACAGTACAGTAATAACAGGGAAATTCTTGTTGTTCTTTGTCTCTTTTAATCCCGGCTGCCTAATTCACTTTTCCCACAACGATCTTCCTCTCCGGCTCCCTCGCCTCCTCTTCCGCTATCCCTGTCCTCCTTTTTTGTTTTCCACACACCTCTCCCCAGCTCCCCCCGGCCCTCTCTGTGCCGGTGTATGTATTGGTATCATTAGCAGCTCCGCTATGATGGATGGCACTGAGAGGCTGGGCCCTGACGGGGTGGGACTCTGCTTTAGCACACCATCATTACCCGCACCACATACACATAGATACACACACACGAGCACAGGCGTATCACACTGATGCAGTGGTTGTGTGTACCTGCGTAACTGCACCAAAGTGTGTTTACAACTGATGCATGTCTGGAACAAATGACGTCATTGAGATGGCTGCTTACAGATGGAAAAATGGCTTTTGAATTTAAGCATTCCCCCCTCTCTCTCTCTGTCAAATACACACATACAAGAACACACACACACACACTGAGAAATGCACACAGCCTTGTCTGAGTTTTGAGAGGTTTGTATTGACTCGGAGCCCCACGGGGAAGTGAATGCCAATAGCCCCTCTACTCTCTGTGAGAGTTCAGACAGACCAGCAGTCCAATAGACCACAGGGTGCTAAAAGGGTCTATTTCAAGAGCTGGCACGAAGTTTCACCTCCAGGAACTTTCACAGACTCCACATGCAGCGTGAGATTTTTGCACATTGCCATGGTGTGTGTGTGTGTGTGAGAGAGAGAGAGAGAATGTGTGTGTTTGGCTGGAAATGTTTGCGCAAAGTTCAAAGAGTTTGAAATTCACAAATGGAAATTATGCAAATCGTGTCCTGAGTCTGACAATCCCTGGGTGATTCACTCTGAGTCTGCTGATGACATCAGAGGGAGCAGTCTTTATCTGGGCTCCGTGTGCGTGTGTGGACGTGTGTGCGTGGATGTCTTCTCCTCACGCTGTGGGGGACATAAACCGGTTTCTACAGTCACATTGTGAGCGCTTGCCTTCCTTATGGCGGGCAAAACACAAGTCCCCATGATGTAGTGATGACGATGGGTGGCACGGTGGTAAAGCGGCAAAACTGTCGTCTCACAGCTAGAAGGTCCTGGGTTTGATTCCCGCGTGGGGCGCTGTGGGCGCCGGAGGCGTGTCCTCCACCATGCCTTCAGTGCCTGCTGCTTGAGGAAAAAGGGGGCCTTTCTGTGTGGAGTTTGCATGTTCACCCCGTGTTCACCTGGGGTATCCTCCATAAAAACCCCACTAAAAACATGCAGGAAGATCACCACCTGACCACTGGTGACAAGAAGAAACTGGGTCCCCGGGCACCGCTGTTGGCTGGCAGCCCACCGCTCCTGCTCTGCCGCGGAGGAAGAACTTCCAGGATGAGTTAAATGCAGAAGAAACAATTTCACCAAAAAACATGGCGTGTGCATGTAGTGTTGTGTTGTGTCTTAATCTTAATCTTAATGTAAATCGTTACATTTAAAGAGCGGTGTTAAGGTTTGGTCTCCAAGAAATGAATGTAAGTCTATGTAATGTCCCCAAAAGTGATGGAAACACAGCTCTGTGCTTGTGTGTGTGTGTGTGTCTCCATATCTGATTGGACAGCCAAGTAGTACAGCAAACAAATCTAAAGTCTAGTATGAGAAAGTGTGACATATGCAGCTTATTGTGCCACACACTGGTGTTTATCCCGTGTGTGTGTGTGTGCGTGTGTGTGTGTGTGTGTGTGTGAGAGAGAGAGAGGTAGTGTAGGGGCTGATCATGTTGTCAGGGTCCATAAGAAACAACAGCGCCTTATTAAACACGGACCCTCGGCAAAGATTGATTTTGTTTGGCTGTCTGTGTTTTAAGTGGCAGGTCAGGCGTCTGTGACAGCGTGCGTGGGCGATTCGACACACGGGCAGGAGGCAGGAACTGTGACTGACTGATGGCCGCCGGTGGCAGGAGGCTGCACAGGGAGGCCTGGGGAGACGATGTACTTGTATTCCCTCTGGGATCTCTCCCAAGGGTCGAAGAGGGTAGGCTGAACCTAGAAATCCCCTCTGTGCTCTGACCAGGCTCTGGAGAATCCCCACCCCCCCTGCTGTATGGACTGACTGAGGACAGAGTTCGATAAAGCTCACCCGTCGGCTTCTCCAGATGCGTCTCGGTACAAGTCGCTGGCAGCGAGCTGCTCAGACGGGGCTCGCCAGCGGCTTGCAAGCGAAGAAGTTCAGGGCTGTTACTGTTGAAGGTTTAGCCTGAAGCATCCTTAGCTTCTCTTAGTTCACTGCCTGCTGCACTCCTCTGCCATCCAGTCCTCCTCTATATCTTGTCTTCCCTTCCTTACTTTAAAGCATGTGCAGAGGCTGAGCAGAAATGTGCTGTTTTCCTCTCAGAAGAACTTCCCATGAGCTGCTCCAAACGAGCCCCACACACTTACAGGGACATGAATATGTGCGTGTGAGCTGATTGTAGAGAAAGTGATTTTGTCTTGTGGAGTCTGGGACACAGGATGCACCAGTCCACTGTTTTCCTGCACCTGCTCTGACACCTCAGCTTTTTCTCATTTTACTTAAGGTAACATGAGGCTAGACTCCCGTCCTGTGACTCATAGGATATTTAGAGTGACGCTGACAAACAGTATTAATATGGATCACCACTTCAGAGGTCAGTATGTGCACCACAGCTGCCCCGTTGAATGAAGAGGACGTCAGCAGGGACAGCTATGTCACTCGCTACCGATTGGTTCGGTAGGAACAAGCTAACATCAACAACTGAGAATGAATTTATGGATGAAGTGAAACAAAATGTCAGTTTAGTCCAGTGTTGTTCCCTTGTGTGCTTAGTTTTTCTTTGGATGCCCCCGTTCCCTCTAACAGTCCGAAGTCGTGCAGGCTAGACTGAGAAAACTACAAAAAAAGCCTGCAGATGTGAGTGTAAGTGACAGGCGACCTGTCCGAGGTGTACCCCAACTTTCACCCCGCGTGAGCCGTCACCGACTCCAGCCTGCACAGGATAAGTGGTTCTGGGGTACGGATGGATTAGGATTTGGATGTTTACCCCTCTGCTGTCTCTGTGCTTTTTTTGTGTCTGTTGAAAGTAACACAGACACACAGTGAAGCCACGGCAGTCCTTTCCTGTGTCTTCATTTCCCTCTCATCCATCTATCTGTCTCTGTGTCTGCCTTCAGAGGCACACTTTGAAAAGCCTCTGCTACGTCTGTGTGTGCGCGTTTGTGTCCGGGTGTGTGCGCACGTGTATGTTTGTGCAACAGCGTCGCACGACACCGTGATTAAGTGTTTTGAATAATTGATGATTGCATCCCTCATTAAGTCTCAGTCTTGAGCTCCGCCAGGCTCCAGCTCTATTTTTATGCACCAGAATCCTCCTCTCATCCCTCCCACTCGACACATGTGGAGAATCCATCACTCACTTTGGGCTCTGCTGATGGGGGTCCAGAGGGGCTATGGGGGGATCTAAATCATGTGGAGTGGACACTTTTAACAGGCCGGCAGCACAATGGACGGTGACCCGGTGGTGATGGGTTTTCTACAGCGAAGAGTGACATTGGCACTGGAGCTGCTGGGGACACGCCGGTCGCAACGGGACACATTGTAAAATAAGTCGTCATGAAGGTGTGAGCGTGAAGAGGGTCGCTTTCTTTATTGTGTCCGCTTTCATTCCCTGTACTCAATGTATTCATGCATGAAACTAGTTAAGTAAAGACACCATGAAGATGGATAAAAATAGTATTTAAGTGTATCTGAAGGGTCATGGAAGGAACCGTAAATCACTCGTTCTTGGAGAGGAAGGAGCTCCTGCACTTCCTGAATGTTGGGGTTGAGGAACATTAGGTCTGGATGTGTGAAGACCATCTGAACAAAGAGATGAATACAAGGAAAGGCTGCAGAAGAACTCAATAAACGTACGAGTCCAAGCCATCAGTCGCATCCTATGTGCAACGCTGGACTACAGCAAAGTGTGTTAAAGCCCCTCTGTTGAATCTGTTCTCCAAACAAACTGGTGGCAGCATTTCATCCCACCTCTAATGTAAGAAACAAGAAGCCCCTCCTTAAGGTCTGGCAGCCAGCATTACATTTTTCATTGTGCTGTTGAAATGATTTTGTTTTGCTAGCTAGCGGGACGACAGAGTGCGGCTTTCTTAATAAAGGCATAGCCACAGTCTGCATGCAAAGCTGCAGCTTCCACCTTACACACATTGTTGAGCAGGACCAATTTACATTTTAGCACATTAACAAGGCAGAGGAGACACACACACGAACACACACAGGGGAGGTGCAGGGAGAATGAGATTCGTTTTCATCTATTTCCCCTTAAAACATGAGAAAGGAGGAATTCCCCACAGAGAGCGCAGCGCTTTGATATCTACAGCCCGTGTCTGTAAATAGGTTAGGTGAAGATGATGCGAGGCGTGTGTGTTTGTACGTATGTGTGTGCACGGTTTTGTGTTAATTTGTGCTCCGCACGTGCTCGTGAGGCTGTCATCTTGTGGGGTATCCTATTTCTGGCAGGAGATAGTGGGTGAGAAGGTGTGTGTATGTGTGTGTGTTTACCTTTTCCTGTAGAGGCCTCTGCTGCTGAGCCTTCCTTCTAGTCACTGGGGCAGGCAGGGAGCCATGTGGAGCACCTAGAGCGGCTCTCTGTTTCCATGTTTCCCTCCTGCAGCGTGCTGTTGTGCTGGCTGGTGGCCTGGCTGACTGCCCGCTGAACTAGCTGCACTGCTGTTCTTCTAGGCCTCCAGGTCTGCTGCGATAGCTGGAGCTTTATCCACCCGACAGCTGCTGGAACAATTTTGAGGTGTTGTTTGTGCGAGGTGCAGATGTAACCGCTAAAATCCAAATTTTTATTTTTCTCACTTCAACCTCAAGAGGGATTGTCTGAAATCCGGCGCCGCTGGTGTGGGGTCGGGAGGGGGGCTCTTAAGATCAGTGTCAGAAAGGCTTTTTTGAACACAGGCCCGGTATGTCACGCTTCAGCTGTCCGCGGCGTGGCGAGCTGTGTTCGTACGTGTTTGGACAGCGGCCTCTCAGCAGGTGGTAACATCGCTGAGCCACGATGAGCCAAACAGCAGCAGTCTCCACCCTCAGCCAGGTCTGACTCCGTTCAGCTTTTTGTACCGTGCTGTACTTTTGAAGTCTTTGTTCTTGGTCTTATTTTCATGTAACAGCAGCCACAGTGCTTCTCTAATCATTCTCTCAGCAGCCAATCGAAAGTGATGAAAATGCTGATGGCAATTTCTCAACTCCAAGATAACATGTTCAGATCAGATGCCAAGCCAGCAGTCCATAAACCTTTACTGTCCCATGAAACGAAGAACAGGAGCAAATTCTCACATTTAAAAAAGCTGGAACTACTTTCACATTTCAGCTAGAAAAATTAAGATTAATGATTACAAAAAAGTTGGGGATTAACTGGTCGATTAATCGGTGAAAACATGGTGACACCATGTCGGATCCTGTGCCAAACATGTCAGCACTACATGATGAAATGATGATAGTTAAGATCAATTAAGAATAGATTAAGTTGGCGAGTTCACCCCAAGTGCAGTAAGTGCAAATATTTCCTCATCTAACACTTTACTGTCACTGCTTCTTCTTTTACCACTAAAATATGAAAATATATATAAACCAGCAGACTCGAAGTTTAGTTTTTCTCTTACATGTAGGGACTGTCGCCCTTTTTCTGAGACAAGAACGGGTTTGGGATTTGTTTAAAATGCCTTACATGTTCAGTCGCATCATATTGTCCTCAAGACAACGTGTTAGTTGAGCCGAATTATTGTGTTTAAGCCTTTAAATTTCTTTTTGGCCATTTGTTCAAGAATGACGGGCAGAGCCGGAGCCGGAGCAGCAGCTTTGAGTGACACAATTATTTCATTTGATTTGATTTTCGTAATCAAATACCTCATTTAAATCTGGCTGTGATGTGAAAATCACCCATGCCAATTATTTAAATAAAGCTTTCTTCAAAGGGTAAAGCATTATTTTGCATGTTGTGAGCTTTTAATGATTCATCTCCTATTAATCATTAACATGCTGCGGTTGTATTATGGGGAAAGGAAACTTAAGATGTCCCTCCTTGTCGGCACTTTTATCCTAAACCGTCCTGGACAGTCTGCACTGTCACTTCCTTTAAGAGTCACCATCTATCAGTCATATTTTTGCTCCGTGCTAATCCCATAATAAAAGTGAGATTAAGATAAACGACACTGCGCTTCTTTTATAGTTGGCAGAGCGCGGGACAAAGTGAAGTGATATGCATCGGTTATCTGGGTGTGACGCTGTACTTTAACCCGCCGCTCACATTCTCAGGTCTTATTCACGCTCAGTCCAGCAGTTTGCTCGCCCATCGGTGCATCTTCTCCTCCGTAGCCTCCGTTAGCTGCTCTTCCATCCCTTCTTCTGTTCGCCTCCCTTAAACGCTCACTTCGTTCTTCGCCGGAGTTGAGTGTATTTTACCCGCTGCAGATCGTAAAGTGGTAGGTCTCAATGTTTCATAGTTTTTATCAGATAGAATTCTTTGATTGACTTCTAGTTGTCTCTTTGGATTGATTGCACTCAATCACTTGACATTTCAAGGTGTGTTAAACCATCCCGGTGCCTAAAACTAGCAGCGTTTGCTTGTGTCTGATGGTTAATGTGGTTAAAAGGAAGATCCGTCTTTTACACATCTGAATCATCACACGGTGCAACCTTTGGTACGCGCTCGTGGTTATTCATCAACAAGTTCAGCTAACAGCAGCAATGCGTCGCTGATAAGGCTTCTGCAGTGGTGTCAGGATCCAAAGGTGGAGCTGGGAAGTGGGGCAGAAGTCGGACGGAGCGCAGGTAGTGAGAAAGGTGGCGTAGGTGGTCTCTGTGATTATTCATTATGGAGATGGCAGGAGAGCTGAATGAGTGGAGCCGCTAATCTAACTCTGAGCCTGATGGACAGAACACAATTACCCTGAGAGTGGGAGGTGGGAGAGAGAGAGAGAGGGGGGAGGGCAGAGAGCCAGCAACCCCTCCCTCCACCACCTCCACCACCACCACCCCTCTCTTTCTTCCTTTTTTCTTTCCTGTCGCCTGGCAGACTTTACTGTAGCTGCAGATGATTTCTGGGTATTAAGCTCCTGTTGGCAGCATCCTGTTTATGGAGTCACACACACACACACACGCACACACACAGGCAGATCCTCACATCACCCGCTCGCGCCTGTTGGCAGCGTCCCATTTACGGACGTCCAATTTGCTGCTCGTCCCCCTCTCCTCCTCTTTCCTCCGGCCCGTGTCTCCTCTGGTGTGGCTTCACATTGCTGTCTAAATCCAGACACACTAAGCTACGCTCACATCCCGCGCCGCTGCTACTTTTAGCTCGCGTGCCGATTCCAGGTCAAACCGCCACTACAGTGTTCACCATGGCTTGTGACGGCGCTGCTCTTTCCTTCATGTTGTCTGCGTGTGTGTGTGTGTGTGTGTGCGCAGCAGGGATTTGTACAGCTGAAGCTAGACATGCACTGCTTTTTTTTTTTTTTTGAGAAATTAGCTTGTTCTCCCCTCCAGGGACTGTAGCTTAGATGTAGAACTCTTCCACGACTCTCCAGAGAAGCAGCCATATGTCTGGAGCCTTGGAGAAGTCTGGAGAGCGGCGCTGCAGCAGATTTTTCATTTTTCAGCCTCAGAGTCTCGTTTCTTGCTCATTTTCACCCGCAGACTCTTGGCTGTTTTTCGCTCGCGATGGTTGGATGAGTTGGACTTCTTCAACTTAGTGAGTAGCGCTCTCACAGGGGCAATTTAGCAGACAGAACATGAACTCAAAACTCATCTCACTATTCTTTTTCTTGATATATTTTGGATTACACGCTCAACGTGCAGCCACAGAAAGGCGCCTTTGCATCTTGCTGAGGAATAAGGAGCTGTTATTTTCGGGGGGTTAAAGGCAGTGAGGGGGTTTCTGGGCCGCTTCTTTTCTGGTCCAAGTCGAGGATTAACAGGCTGCCTTTCTTAAACGCGAGCTCCAGATGCTGCCTGAAAGCCTTCACAGCGAGAAGGAGACGAACAAATTCAGAGAACAAAAAGGAAGCAGAGGAGAGGGACAGAGGGGGACATGTTCAGGGTTAGAGCTGAAGCCGCTCAAACTCCATCCTTTCTCTTCTGATTTTCCTTCCTTGGGCTTTTTTTCTCTCCCCTTTTACCCCTTGCTCATTATCTTCCTCACCCACTCTATGTTCCCTCACCCCTCACTTTCTTTCCACTCTGTTCGTTTCTCTTCCCTCTAACCCCTCTCTTCATGCTCACTCTCTCTCCATCCATTTGGTGGAACAGTGCTGCTGATAATGCCTGTAATTGGAGTGACTCACACTTTTCTAGTGTGTTTGGACCAGATAAAGAATATTGTCAGCATTTTGCCGACATGGCCTCTGCTGGCAGAATTAAATGGACTCTGTTCTGTTCTGTCTGCAGCAAATTAAAAGCCTCTCAATTCATCTGTTCTCGCCCGAGGCTCACAGGGGCCTCCTATTCACACAGAAACACCGTGGGGGGGGGGGGGGGGGACGAGAATAAGAGAGATTTCCCTCTTCTCCAAGAAACACCAGTCTTATGGTTTTGTTCGAGTTTCCACTCAGCCGCTGTTAGATGGAGACGGAGAGGGAACAAGAGGTCAAGACTGATAGTCTAAGGAGAGGAAGGCAGTCAGATTCATTATTCAGCTTGTCAACTCGCAGCTGTCTTCGTACTTCACGTCTCTGCGAAATAAAGGAGTTCGTCTGCATTTGTGCGTGCGTGTAAATGTGTGCGTGTTTTCTCGCGTGTGCGGGTTAGAGTGCTGATCTGAGTGTTTTTGGCTGCTAGGTGGTAGCAGCGCTTGCTGCCAGTCAACACTTCAGAATAAAGTAGCAGCAGATGGGCAAAGAAGGGACAGAGTGCCGGGGGCCAGAGGGGCCCAACAGGCACTGGACGGGGCCCAGGAAGAGCCACCAGTGTGGTTTCAGCATTAAAGGAGGATGACACTCAAACAACCTGGCTTGTTAGTTTTGGTCATCTTTGCTGTTGGTGAAACGAACATTCAGCCGCCAAGTTAATCACCGACGTGTTGCAGAAAGTCAAACGAGCAGATGATCGGAGGTTTTAAAGCTCCAGGTTGGCCAAAATGATTTATTAATGTGGTGAAATTGTTCCTAGTATCCCTTTGTAACCATCCATCACAGTTTACAACCTGGCTGGTTCAGCTTTGATCTGCAGTGCTTACTTACAGTTCCTCTGTGGAACGACGTTACAGCCGCCTCCAGTTTGGTTTTACCGCCAAATAAAGTGGTTTAGATAATCTAACTGAACTGTTTGCTTTGTCAGATTGTCAGATTGTGTTTCTTTAGTGAGCTCCCAGGTCGCAGCATCAGCGCAGTGACATCACAGCTGTTAGAAAAGATGGTTAAACTAAGGCAATAAGACCAGGACTGTCATCATCCAGAATTTGGTGTAAATGAACATAATTACCGCTTTTCAGCTTATTTAGATGATTGAAAAGGGAATTGGTTTGAAAAGGTGGGATTGTTCTTCAAGCTGTGCCCTTACAGACACATTATTGACAGGAAGCAGGAAGGGCAGGCGGGTCTCTCCAATCCGTGACCATGGGCAACGTGTACACAAAGCCCCCGATCGGACACAAGCTCGCTCTCACGCCTGCTGCGAACTCGTGCTCGGCTTCTCCTGTGAACACAGCCTAACTGAAGCAAACCTCTTCCTTCCTCTCTGTCTCCGCAGCTCTCCGTGGGTGTGTGTGGGATGTTGTGTCAGGGCTAAAGCCCGTCCCTCTCCCATGAGCCTGTGTGCCCACGCACACACCTGGCGCCTCCACGCACACACCCGGCGCCCACACACGCAAAGCCGGCACTGACGCTGTGAACTGGACCCTCGGAGCCCAGCGGAGCCAAGCGGAGCGGAGTCTAGCCCAGTTGGAGCCTGAGGATGTCAACAGAGACAGAGCTACAGCCAGCGGTCAGGCCCAGCAGCGTCAGACGGGACTCCAAGAGGAAAGGTGAGCGCACGGTCACACCTGTCGTACAGATAGAAATCCATTTCCTTACTCACCTCTACATTAGGACCAAACCCTTGCCTGTGATTGCATCCCGTTCTGTTCACCAGTGGTTTAGGTATTCCTACAATTATCTCTAACAAGGTTCATGTGCAACAAGTTTCCCATCAACGTGCTTTGAAAATTGCTTTGTCAAGTTTCCTTCCTTCCTCTCGACTTATCAAAGCACGCAGCCCCCTCTGCCATGTTGTACTTCGTCTTGACAAAAGGAGCAAAAAACTAATTACTTTCTAAGGCTGTACCCTCAATACAGGGAACAAACAATAGTTAGACACTCTGGCATACACAAACACACCTTTGTCAGCAACTTTTTTTTTTCTCTTTATTAACTGTGTCTTGATTCGCCGCCGCTGATGGATTTGGGTCAGGCAAACAGAATGCAGGGCTGCTATTGTTCATAGCTAATTAACAGGTGTGGGCGCATCATAGCGCAGGAGCTTGCTACCAAACAGGTGCGGGGATGTTGTGGTTGGTGAGAAGCAAACAGATCCAGGTGTGAAAAGCTCCAGAGGCTGGTAGCTAGCAGGTGTATGAGAGCAGGCCTGGGTGGTCTCAGAGCAGAGGTGATGCCAGGGGCCAGGCTGGCAGCCATCACCCAGCTGCTCGGTGCCACCTGCCCGACTGCGAGAGCGACGCCTAGCATTCTCTGAATAAGCATCTGATTGATGTAGCAAAAACTGCGGGCACCTTTGGGAATGACACTTAATGGATGCACACAAACCACACAGAAACACACACACAGACTCGCACGCACTCACTCGCTATCACCTGCAGCAGATGCCTCATTGCACACGGTGCGCTGCAGCCCCTGCAAACAAGCGTCGGTTCCCCCATACGCAGTGTGTGAGGGAAGGCTGAATGCCTCTCATGTCCTATTTAGAAACAGTATTGTTCTGCTGCAATGGAGATCATGTTCATCATTCAGACTGCTCTCCATATGTGGGGAGATGCAGACGCGCACACACACACACACACACACACACACACACACACACATACACACTCACACAAGGACTGGGATTGAAGCCCAGAAGAGCATATGAGAGGAAAGATGAATGGTTTGCCTTCAGCATTCAGACTTGAGGGTTTTTAAGCTTCTCCTCTGCCTTCTTCCCCCATCCCTCTCTCTCACACACACGCGCACACACACACACACACACACACACACACACACACACACACACACATTACCTGACACCTTGTCTTGTGTCTGCATCTCTTTTTCTAAATGTTATGTAGAATTTGAACTGGGCTCACGCAGAGTGCTTATCTCTCTTCTGATCTGGGTCATCCTTCCCAACAGACAGACAGACAGACAGACAGACAGACAGACACGCGCACACACACATGCACACACACACACACACACACACACACACACACACACACACACACACACACACTCAGCAGGGTGATGAAAGTCAAATGCAATCATATACCACACACAAGCAACGAGCGTACTCTGGGAATAGGAAACTTTGATAATGTTCCTGTTGGCGTGCTTCGTGTGTTTGACCCGTGTACAAACAGCACATACACGCCCCCCCCGTCCAGCCCCCCCCCCGTCTGCCTCTTCAGAGTAGCTGGATTTGAATAAAAATAGCTCCACTGATCGCCATTAGGGTGTAAATGGCGGCGTTGCCGTTGCGAGGATCCCTGCAGGGATAGTCCTTCACTCTCGTAATATCCTTCCTCTCCCTCCTCCTCCTCCTCCTCCTCCTCCTCCTCCGCACACTGCTCTGACTCCTAAATGACCTTGCCCCGAATGAGTGAGACGCAGAGGAGAGACTGATCAGGAAGTGAGAGGGAGAATGAGAGAGACTAATGAGTCAATGTGAAGGAGAGCTGTTTAATCTCAGGCCTTTGTTTCACAGTTCTGTGGTGAAGAATGTAATGAAAAAGACTATGAGACTGCTGCGTGTCACACATTAATCATAGGCGGTGTGTGCCTGCGTCGGCGCGTCGGTGTGTAGCTGTGGGTCCACGAGTGTGCCTGTAGGTTTCTTTTGTACACGCAGTTACGTTTTCATCGGTGAGCGCAGGGGTCGGTCTTCTAAGAGAACTTTTTTCTCCCTCTAAGAGAAGCTTTTTATTGAATTACCATGACAAGACAGCGATAACCTCTGACCTTTAGCATTTACATGACCTGAGGTGAATAACTGCGGCTTTCTGCTGCCAGCTGACAGTGAATTAGTCTTATTGGTCAGGCTGGATTCTTGAAGTATAATAGCCTTTATTAATCCTCGATGAATCCACAAAGATTACATCTCTCCACCTCTCTAACCCTCTTTGATTTCCCCTCTCCGCCCCCGCCTCTTTCCTCCCACACCTCTTCTACTTGTGTCCTTGCAAATCATAACGATTCCGATATTGATGCAGGCGCTAATTTAGACGAGATTAGATTGAGGCTTGCTAGCCTTTACAGCCCACTCGCGCGCCCCTCATCGCAGAGAAGTCTGCGCAGTTCGGCCGAGGAGCGGCGTCTTCCTCCCGGTCTTTAATGGACTGCAGAGGTCAAACTCAGAGGAAATTATCGTGCACGAAAGAAGGAAAGATGAAAAATACATGTAACTTTGAGCAGGAGGCATGCACTCAGTGGCCACTTTATTGGGAACCCTCAGGTCGGGAACCACCTGTTGTCACAAGACGCTGTGCGCTGCTGTTTGTTTCCCTTCCTGTCTGTCGCAGCCTTGAAGAAAAGGGAAGCGACACCAGTGAGACGCCCAGAGTGGATGTTTGTTAATCGGGAAAACTGTTAGTTGTTTAAAAAGGAAACCCATTTTGATATTCTTCATTATCAATAAAACATAGAGTTGACAGTCTGCCAGCGCAAACACTTTTATGTCAAATCAGAGCGGCGAGCCAATTTGACGTCTGTGAAGAGCCCGACAGCTGCAGCACTTAAGCTTTTTTTTTTTTTTTTATAAAAACTTTTACATCTCAGCGCCCACCTTGTAATGAAGCACGATGAACCATGGACGCCTTACTCTGGGGAATCTTTGAATCGCATTTCACACTTTCACCATGCAAGCAAATCATCCTGGCGTGACAACGTAGTGTGTCAACAACGCTGCATTTTGTCAAATGCAGTGTAATTAATATAATTACAGATTACACTTAAGATGTTACAGCGTGCTTAATGAACGCGTGCTTTGCTTGTGCCTCGCCCTGCAGAGGATCTGTGGGTGAAACGGGGTGCAAAGATCGGCCTGTTAAGCTGGCTGAGAGGAGAAAGGTGGAGAAAAAACAAAATGTCTGCGGTGTTGATTCAAGTTAGATTCAGCAGCAGTTCAGTTTCTAGTGGCTCCATTCTGAAAAAGCTAAACAAAAAGCATGAATAAAGATGAAAAATGGTGAAATCCCGCTAAATGAACTGTGTTGATTTTGGCATGTTCTTGTGAAGCTGGCATCATATTGTTCGTACAGTGCGTACAGACATTATCGCGGTTGTGAATGAATATTCGACGCTAGCCAAATGTTGCTAAGCTCGCACCCCGAGCAGCCACTTTGGCAGGTAAGCAGCAATCAAGTGGATGTTATTCATTGCTAAAAACCCGTCGTGTAAACAGCAACACTGACGTTTGTGTTTTTGGGATGCATCGCCCACTCTGACCAACTTCTCTATTTGCGGTATTGAATTCATAACATCATTAAATGTTCGAATAAAACGCTCACTGATGCGTGTCTGTCTTTCATGATGTGACACAGAGTATGATTACAAGTCATAATAACTTCCGCTGCTGTCAACACACGCAGTCGACTGTCATCACAACGCTGAAAAATCACGACTTTCCCACAATGGGATTCGGCTGAGGATGCGTGGGAGGGTGCGTTCACAGTGTAGCTGGCAGCCAGCAGCATGAAAAGAGTGGTTAAGGGTTATAGCTGTGCAGCTGTTAGCCTTTGTGTGTGTGTGTGTGTGTGGATGCATGTGGGTGCGTGTTTGCTCGTCTCTGGTGTGCGATTAGCAAACACATTATCTTCTTCGTGTGGATATTATGCACACATCCAGTCTATCTGGCACAATCACCGCAGCCATTTACTCTGATATCTCTCCCTGGGGAATCTTAGAGCACAAACAACAGTATTTTGAGCGTGCGCGTGTGTGTGTGTGTGTGCGTGTGTTTGTGTGTGCCTTCTATGAGAGGTAATCAGATCTGTTCCTTCCAATCAGACAGAGATTGAATTGAATTGGCCGTCCGTGTTTGTGGTTGTCAGTGGAGGCCAATAGTGGATGTGGGGAGATAGAGGACAGAAACACTCAGTGGCAGATCGAGGCAGACGCTTTCCAAACACGGCTTTTCCATCACTAAAACTATATTTAGAGATAACTGCCTCCTCTCGGCCTCCTCCTGCTATCTGCCGCCCTTCTCTCCCATCAGTTTATTTCTGGAAAATTAGCCACCTATCCATCCTGCTGTCTCCTCCTCTCACCAGTTTCCTCTCATCTGTTTATCCGTCCACCTTCTAGAATAACCCGGGAGGGCAGGTGAGGACGGCGAGGTGCGACCGCCGCTCTTCCCCGGCGGGCGCCTCGTTCCACAAAGCCGCATCTTCTCTCTGCGCAGCAGCTGCATTGACACACTCCTCTGCCCCTGTTCTTGAGTGTTAAAAAAGCTTTCAAATGTGACCACAGAGAATGAGCGCCGGAAACGCCCGACTCACAGAGGAAAATATAGAACGCTGAAAGCTTTTTATCTGCTTTTCCTGAGTCTTGGACTGTGTGTGTGCATGTGTGTGTGCACTCTGTGATCCTCTCAGTATGTCGAGCTCAGTCCTCTCCTCCACACTAGTCAGCGTGGCTTTTGCCCACCGCATCACTAACTGCGGTCTCCATAGCAACAGTTTGCTCCCTGCTTATAATTCGCACAAAAGGGAAGCGTCCCGGTGTCACACGCGGGCTCTGACAGAGGCCGCCGCGCTCGCCCCGCTGCGCCGGCTGAAGGACTGCGCATCGAGGGGACGTTTCTCGTTTGTTAGATGCTGACAGGCTGCTGTGTTCTGCTTCCGTTTGTTTTTTCACCTCGCACAAACAGAGCCGATCTAAGACACGTCAGCGCTGGGCGTTAAAGGGAAAGCTGTATTCTTAATTCCTCATGTCTTCTTGGGTGAGTGTTAGTGCAGAACTCCATTTTCTTCTAGTCATTGAAGGTGATTTATAACCCTGATTTGAAAAATGTTGGGAAGCCTTAAATGTAAATAAAAACAGAATGCAATCATTAGTAAACAAACTGTGATTATCAATGGTTTGAGCCCATGTAGTAACATCCTTTATACAATCATGTGTTCACAAAGCGGTGAACCTCGCTCCATCCTCGCTTGTGATCGACTGAGCCTTTCCAGGATGCCCAATCATGATACTCTCACCTGTTACCAATCAACCTGTTTACCTGTGGAATGATCCAAACAGGTGTTTTTGGAGCTTTCCACATCTTTCTCAGCCTTTAGTTGTTTGTTTGAAACGTGTTGCTGCATCAAATTCAGAATAATCAGATATTTACAGCAATCCAATCCAATCCATTTTATTTATAAAGCACAATTTTAAATAAACACAAAGGTTTCCAAAGTGCTGTACAGTAAAATAAACACAATAAAACATAATAAATAAAAAGATTAAAAAAGATAAGAAGATAAAATGATAAAATATCTGTGCACATAAAATCAACAACCTAAGTGGTGTGAAAAGCCAAAGAATGAAGCCGATGAGGTCAGGCATTAAATATGTTGTTTTTGTACTGTTTTCAGTTGACTATATGTCAAAAGGATTAGCAAATGATCACTCTTTGTCTGTTTTATGTGTGTATTACACAGCGTCCCAACCTTTTTGAAATTGGGGTTGAAGTCATTTAAAAGTAAGATGTCTTGTGAGGGTGTTCTGCAGATTTATTGTTAATGCTCAGGTCGATTTTGAGAGGGAGAAAAAAAGGTCCATGGAGCAACAGAAATGCCCCTTTATTCTCCAAACGTCTCAGTGGGCCGGCACATGCACCTGTTTGATTGACAGATTGTAAACAGGTAAACCACAGGAACTTTCCCGGGGGACCACGATCCTTTTGAGGAGCTCAGGAACTGAACCTGCCTTTACACCGGAGGAACCAGGAGCCAGGTTTACTTCAAGGGGTGAAAAAGTCCCTCTTCCAGGGGTAGTACTTTCAGAAACTTTGGAGGCCGAGTTTGCAGAGCTGATCGTCGCTGCAGCAGCTACAACTCATGTGCTGCTAGTATTCTAGTATTGAACTAAAACTGTTTGCTGAACTTTTACGCTGAAAGGGCTGAAATCTGCTGGTAACTGCAGCTAACAAGCTATGAACAGAGAGCATTTTGAAAGCAGTGGCGTTGAAGAATGATCACCACATAAATGAGCACATAAACTGACCGATCTCAGTAAGTTTTTAAGATGTTCGATGCGCTGCAGATCACAAGCTAATTAGTCTGCAGAGTTTTGGTGTGCGGTGCGTTTTTCCTTCAGCTGATGTTTGTGTGCAGCATGAGATTCAGTGCGTGTCCATGATCGTAGATAAGACAGTAATAAGCTAATGAGGGTCGGTGGCTCTTCCTGTTTGTGTGAGCCAATGGCAGAACAGTGGCCGTTACTGCTATATGCAAATGCAGTTTTAAATCATAGTATTTGACCAGCTGCATGCTTTATGATCAGCCATGCTTCTCCCTATATAGACAGAGAACAGCAGCGTTCAGATGCTGAGGATATCGACCAACATTTATCAATACCAGACTTTGATACCAATTCTGGAAGAAACACCAATTTTATAAAATTGATTTTAACAAAAAGAACATTACATTATACATTATAGTACAATTACTCACTGACAGGAGGAAACTGGTCAAAGTTCTTGGAGCAGCGGGAGAAACTGAAATGAAGAAACTGATGGTCCTGCACTGTTGTTGAATTATTCGCTCGTATACCTGAAAGATTTCAATGTCCCAGACAAACAGGAGAAATTCTGGTCTATATTACCTCATTATGAACCCTTTTTTGGTGTAAGTGACTAATGCGGACACCGGTTTTTGAAATTGGTCCAGTCGTGGCCAGCAGCCACATAACAGGCTGCAGTGTAATCCCTCCAGGCATTTACATACTGTCATTGTAAAAGTGTTTGTTCTTGCTGCTGACTCAGGCTCAGATTGGTGTTCCAAGTGTCTGACAACATTATGGAAAGGATCTCTATAGAGATAGACCTTTTTGTAAAGGAGTAAAATCCTTTTTGTTTAACCAGAAGCAGCTGCTATATCCCTCGCCAAAGCCACCAGACTCCATTCACAAAAGGAGCAATTTAATCATGGTGAAACACACTGCATTCAAACAAAATAAAACTCACCTAAACCTTCTCGTCTCTGCAATCAACACCAATGGAAACAGCACATAGAGCCGGAATATTTTCACTTTTAACTTTAAATGTCAGACATAAATAGACGTGGGGACAGCTGGAGGCCTTGTGGCTGAGATGCCTACCATGTAATTACAACAAGCCCAGTCTGATTCTGGCTAGAGACCTTTGTCTCACTGCGTCTCTCCAACGCTTTTCCTGTATTTCCTGTCTGTTTCGACACAGTAACCATGTGATAAAAAGGCAAAAAAAACCCATCAAAAAGTATCATCGTATTTAATGGAATTAATAGTATTTCAATTTCTCTTTGAACTGACTTATTTCAAGAGACGACAGGTCACAGAGTTTGCAAAGCAGATCTCTCTGCTGTCAACAGAGAAGAATTCAATTAGAATTTAATTTCAGTGGATCTGAAGGCTGATGATGATACACAGTGAGGAGACGGCAGAGAAACACAGAGAGACGCTCTGGCAGATGGCGGAGCTTCCTTTTCCTTTTCATGCTCTATGATGTTCTTCAGTCCTCCTTTGCTCCATCCCTCTCTTCCAGGACCCCGGCGGAGTGAATGAAGGGAAGGGGTTCATTACGCAAGATGAGACACAGAAAGACAGAGACGGGAAGGACAACAACTTCAAGTGGTTCCATATTTTGGCAGAGATGACAGACATGAGAGAGGGCTTTGTTCTGGCACACTCGCCTTGGCATGAAAGGCGGACTGCTGCGTTTTGAGGAGTTACCTGTGTTTCCTAATGCTTTGAAAGACGGGCCCGTAGTGTTCGAGTCAGTCACACACACACACACACACACACACACACACTCATGTATGCACACAAACACACGCATACACACGCAAGCACACCTCCTGCTCACACAGGCTGTGGGATTTAGGAAACAAACAGTTTTGACACTTTTCAGTCAGATGTGTCTTTTTGTGTTTGAACAGACTGAATAATGTGTTTGCTTGTGTATGTGTGTGTGTGTGTGTGTGTGTGTGTGTGTGTGTGTGTGTGTGTATTCAGGTGAGTTTGCTAAGAGAAGAATGACAAGGACAGAGTGTGAGGTGCTTTTCCACTCTCTCTGATAACAGGAAGTACATGTTGGAAGCTCACAATGCAGGGCTCAGAGAACTACATGTCCTTTTTTTGCAGCACCGTATGAACATTTAGGAAAAGTTGGGATTGCGTGTGTGTGTGAGAGAGAGAGAGAGTGTGTGTGTGAGCCGTGGCTCGGGGGCGACCGACAGCGCAGTCCATGGGGGGAAGCGCTTCAGCGTTGCATGACAGGATGCTAGTGACTTGTTTACACAGCCCAGTCTCTGATGCCCTGTCAGAGCCCCGAAAACACACAGCAGCACACGCAAACAAAACATGCACGCCCATGCACACACACACACACGCACATCGACATGTGCACGCTTGCAGGCCACGTTCCCCTTCGTTAGTGAGACCAATTACCTTGTAATTAAAGCCAGGGCGGGAAACGAGCTTTACCACCAAGAGTCCTACATAGAGGGAGGGATGCTGGGCTTCAGGGTGGAGGGGAGAGAGAATGGCCTCATGCTAGCAGAGGCATTATTGGCTTGTTATTAAATGGGGAGAATGTAGAAAGGATGAGATGAAAAGAAAGGGTCGAGAAGATGATTAAATCACCTTATTCCCCTATAGAACAAGCTGTGCGCTGTTGTATGTTGGATGAAATTCATTTCCTCAGATGAAAACAGGACTCAGACGACCGCCGTCGTCCCCATCATCAGAGCATTCAGATTTTAGTCAAAAAAAAAAAAAACATAACAGCAAATTCAGTTTCACTTTGCAAACATCAGCTTAGTGCTTTTTTCCAGATGACACAGAACATCTTGTTATGGTGAAGATAATAAACTTCTAGCCCAACAGAACACGCACGCTCTGAAAACAGCCACCCAGAATGCAGCCATGCTGAACAGCATGGCGGCGCAGAGCGGCGAGTTGTGCTGTATTAAAAGCTTCAAGCGTTTCCTAAAACTCTACCGCTTTGCATACCAGTAAGCGAGCAGTAAAACCAACTCTTGCCGTGATGGTCTTGTGCGCCCTCACAAAACCCCCAGTGGGTTTGTGGCTGGATGCAAAGATCAATGCAACAAAAAATAACAAGCGCGGAGCTCGTCCAGGCCCGTGGCGAGTGTGTGCGTATCTAAGACAATGGCTCTTTCGCAGCTCAATACCACAACGTTTGTGCGCTGGGGCTGGGAGTTAAAAAAGGAACATCTCAGTATTTTTACGCTTCACTAAAGCAGAAATTTTAGTATGTTAGTATACGAGCGTTTCATGAATTCCATCACATAAACACAGATCAGTAGAAGCTTTTCACCCATTAAAATGATTAAAACCTTACGAATTTAGGCAACGTGTAATGAAACTAGTCAAATCATCAGATTCTGGCTGAATATCTGAACTTTGTTGTTTTCTTGCTTCTTTTAAGCCTTGTTTGCAAATGTGTTGCTATTTCCAGTGGCATAATCATTTAAGCAATACATCACGACAGGCCGTGATATACGCTCATTATACCACGCTTAGGGCGCCCCTTAGCGTGGTATAATGAGCGTATATCACAGACTGGAGTGATGTATTGCTTTTATAAAACGGTTACCAATAATGGCAATATGAAAGAGGAATACACAATAATTTTCATGTAGTTTTTAGTTAAACAGAGATACATATTATCTAATAAAATAGTCCCACCTCTCCGTACGTTAGCTCTGCATGTCGTTGTGTCTGGAGGTGAAAGTTAACCATAAACATGTGAATTCAACTAATTTAGTCTATTTGTTAACGTTGTCAAAACACCGCAGCAACTTTTTGCTACCGACTGTAACAGTTTGTTGTCATGGATACATTGTTGCTTCTCTGACAATCAGCCCTGTAACGTAATCATGCGAGGCCCCCCGCCCCCCAAATAGTTTCAGCCACTGTTTTAAGCCAAGTCCACACATGCATTTTTGAAAACAAGGCTTTTTCTCCCATTCAAAAAATTTTATTCATGCATTTGAAAACGCAACTGAAGGGCTGTCAAGATGCGGCCAAACTAACGCACGGCAACACAACCCGAACCCTAAAGCCATGTTGGCCAATCAGAAGCCTGAAAAGAAGCCATTACCGGTTGGCTTCCTGCAGCTCGAGGTCAGACTGGATCTCTTGTCTGTGCAGGGTCTGCGTCCTGTTGGATTATGCAGCAGTGACCTCCATTCTGACGCCTCTGCTCCTCAACATGTTTGAAGATATGAATATTATACTGAAGAAATTTATGTGTAAACATGTAAAAAGTCCTGTTGGTAAAGTTAGCTCCAGCATTATTTCAGCCACATCGGCCATTGCATGAAATTGCCTCATGCAAACGAAGGAGGACTCTGACATCAACGCACACTCTGCTGTCACAAGCCAAAAACTCCCCGGTCTACAAGTCAGCACCGCATGTGTTCTCCAAAAGCTTCACTTTCAGTGACCTAAAGCTGTGTTTGTGTGTGGACTAAAGGCCAAAACCCATAGAAGAAGACCCAGCCTCCCACCCATAGTGCTCATTGGATGGACGCATACACATTGTAAATACAAAGCTTGGTTTTCACCACTGTTCATCTTTGGAGCTGTGAGAGCAGCTGGACAAACCATCCCATCAACCTGACCACCCTGTTGAGCTCCTGACTACTGACTGAAGCCACAAGCTGAGGAGTCAGATCACTGAACAGAGGCTAGCATTAGCCATGAAGGAAACCATGTGACCACTCAGTGTGTTACAGAGGGACAGACGGCAGATCATAACATCATATCGTTACGCAATGACACGAAGCCCTGCAGAGGAAGGAGAGTAAGAAAAGAAAAGCAGGCACAAAAATAAATTGCCTGTTAGAAATGTTGTCTTGCACTTTCAGTCGAAGGGTAAACATTTTAATTAATACATTTTCTATTTGCAGATGGCAAACAGACACACGGTTTGCAGTTTATAGTCTCCTTAAAGGTGTCTGTCTTCCCAACTCCCACCAAACACCAGTCAAAGTTTTCTCTCTCTGCTTTTCCAAAGTGACCTTGACATCAGATACAGGAGTTTCTGAGTGTGTGTGTGTGTGTGTGTGTGTGGGACGGTAATGGGCAGTGTGTTGCGTCTGTCCCTGACGTATTTTTCAGCTCTAATGTTTTTCCACCACTGAGGATTGCTGGATGCCTCAGGACACACATGCATGCACAGACAGCTCAGGTCTCTGGCTGCGGCCCTGTCGTCCAGGTCAGAGCGGGAGGTGGCGGGGAGATGGAGATGGAGATGGAGCTGGGGAAAAGGGGAAAGAAATAAAGATGGAGAGAGAGAAAGAATGTCGGGATGAGAGGAACAAAAGGGCAAGAGGATAAAAATGTCACCCCTCTAGCTCTTTGTCCTGAAGTCTAACTTTATTCCTTCAAGTCTGAAGCCTCCTTTCTTCTACTGGTGAGCCACAGCTTTCTTCTTGCATAGACGCCAAATTACAAATAATAATAAGACAGATGAAAGATACCCACAGGCGAGACATGAGTTTGAACCAAATACGTCTTCGTGAAAGCTTCGCATATTTTTAGCAAACAGCTCGAGCTCAAATGAAGCATCTTCATTTAGTAAACACAACAGCAGTCGTCTTGCAAATACGACAGAAAAAAAAAAAATGCACATCACAAAGCAAAGGCACAGCACTCACTTGTTTGATGAGTGGCAGCAGCACTTTATCATCTCATTTTACACCACTTCGGCAGCCATGGCGGCGTTTTTCTAACGTGGGTACGCGCAGGCTCAGTCAAGTGTGAGCCTTTGTGTGCCAAATCAATCGGCCAGAATTATGCATGGAGCTGAAGGGGAAACTTGTTGTTTTCTTGGCACATGCTGTTTGTGGGTTTAAAAGAGCCTGTGTGAGAGTGGGTATGAGTGAGTGCTTCATCTGAGCAAGTGTCTGATAGGTAAAGAAAGCGCCGAAAAAACCCCACACAGACATCCTCACACGCATTCAGCAGCAGGGTTTAGAAGCAGGATTAATTGGAGAGTAACTGCTGCGTTCCCTCATGTGCTGTTGAGTGTTTGTTGGGAACCATCCCAGCTGTAGTTAAGAGCCTCTGGGTGCTTCTTCATCTGGAGCAGCAGAGTGAAACAAGCTGCAAACTTCACCAGCCACTGCAAGCAATACAGGCCTGCCGACAAGACGTGCTGGCATCACTTTGGAGGAATATCGGCTGTTCCTCAGAAATGAGGAACAGGAACAGGCTGATAAGCAAAAAAAAGTCCACATTTCTTATACATAAAGCTGCTGCTCATTCACTCTCACCCATTCTCCTCAAACTAATGGCCTAAAGTCTCTGATGTCTAATGAAATTAATGAACTAAACTGTTATGCTTTGTTGCTCTTACGCCGGAAACCTTTTGCACTTCAATCTTCAGCCTGGATGATCAGCAGGCGTTTGAATGGAGAACAGCTCCACCATTAAAGATCAGCCTGAATGCCTCTGCAGCTCATCTGAAACGTGCTTTACTGTAACTGAGCCAGCAGGTCGGAGAGAGATTCATTAATCAAATATGTGGCCAGCAAATGAGAAAGCAACAAATATAATAATTTGATCAATATGATTAGATTAAGAGGAACATTCCAGTTTGGTACAACTTGGGCCTCATTTTCATAGTATTTGCCATCATCTTTATCAGTTATGATAAAGATGTACTCACCAAGTTTCTGCCTGAATTATGGGAACGATGTCACAAAATGCAGCAAATGACCGTTGACTTGTCTTCTCACTGACAATAGAAGTCCGCTCATGTTCTGCCAATTAAATGCTCTTAATGTGAAGCTCAGCAGCAGGAAATGGCGGGTTTGTATACAGCATTGCATTGATGTCGACGCTGACAGCCAGCTCACAATACTGTAATTTCTTTCTTACGCGCTGGTTCTTTTAACATGCTTGCAGCAACATTCAGTCTGCTGCAGTATTGATGGCTGCAGATAGCTCAGCCATCGAGGTTAACGACTCAAACAGAACAGTGTAGCACACAGCAATGAAGCGGTTTTATTGGTTACAGTGTACACTGTATGAATTTTATTGGTGCGACAGTGTCCTCATTAATTGGATTGAAATGTTGAAATGAATATTCTTCCCGTTTTATGTTTGTCTGCTTTACATCTTAAACATTAGCTTATGTGTCGGAGTTGAAGGGAAGTGTGATTGTGCATGCAACAGTTTTACTCTGATTCCACCATTCAGACTCTGTTTTACCTACAAATAAAGTGGTTTAGATCATCTGGATAAACTGCTTGGTTGTAGCCTGTAGCTGTTTTAATGTTGCCATGTTTCCATATCTCAGCAACTACTCAGGTGATCCTGCAAAAGTTTGACCCAAGTTGTAATAAGAGAAAAAGAAAATCTGTTTGCAATATGTATGTAATCTTAATGTAACCCCACCAAAGGGGAACGATCACACGGAGGCAAAGAGGGGTTGGGGCTTTTGTGGCAGAGCGAGGGGGGGTAAAAAGTGGAACCAGTTGAGAGAGAGTGATGGAGGGGTGCACAGGAGGCAGAAGGTTACAGCTGCCAGGGGCGATGCTAGGGGCTTCCCTGAAGGGCTGGACGTACTGTACCAGCAGTCACCTGCCATCTATCACCTGTGGAAGTGTGTGTGTGTGTGTGTGTGTGTGAGAGAGAGAGAGAGGGAGGAGAGTCGGGGGGGTTCTGCCTGTCATAACGCTCTAATCCTGAGTGACATTTATCCAATAGAGGCCTCGCTCATTCATCCATCCATCACGTTCTGTTCCTCCTTTCCATCCTTTGCTCTGCGCTTTATGTCCTTCCCTCCCTCTCTGCTTGTTGCTTCAGACAGACAGTCAAACCAGCCCTGCATACCAAGTACCCACACACACACACACACACACAAACACACACACAAATACCGTATGAGGCATTAGCTGCTGAATTCCAGATATTACGGCTCTGGTGTGGCCGTGTAGTGTGGTTTTACACGCCGGGTTTTGCAGATTTGAGTGGAGGCTTGTGTTTGTGAATGTGTGTGTTCACCTGTGGAGCTGCCATGACTGATGCGCCAGAAGATTTTGCTTTCATGAAGGTTGAGTATGATACGGTAGGCGTGGTGTGTGTGTGAACATGTGTTTGGTTGTATCTGTGCAAGTGTGAAAGAGAAAGATGTGAAGTGTGTGCATGGGTGTGTGTGTGTGTGTGTGTGTGGAGCAGCCATGACAGATGAAATGGAAGATTCTTTCATTAGTTGTGTTTGAAGCCCAGCGGGGTCACAGCAGTAGCAGACATTTAATTACAGCAGACTGAATGCTTCCCCTGCTGACACACAGAGGCACGCACACACACGCACACACACACACACACACACACTCGCAGGGAGGTCTTTCATGGAACATGCTCCCAAAAGGTAATAATATGAACCACTCAGCAGGAGAAGTAACCCTGGACCCCGTCTACCTTTCCTCTCTTTCTTCCCCTCTTGGTCTTTCTCGACTTCCCCCTCTGTCTGTGTTCCTCTCCCTGGGTGTGCTAAGTATAGCGGCAGTAATGGTGATGGATGCAGATGGAGGGAGCAGGTCTTAAATGTCAAACTCAAATGAAAACCGCTGTTCCGGTGAGACAAAAGCAGCTGGGCACCTCCAGTGTTATTTAACACTCGCATATACATACACTGCCCATACACCACACTGTAACTATGAAGAAATGGATCCTCAGATGAGTCCTTAGTTCATTTTAATTAAATATTTGAAGAATAAAAAATGAAATATACATGTAAACTTAGTAAAAAATTAGTGCTGTCAATCAATTAAAATATTTAATCGCGATTAATCTCATGAATGTCATAGTTAACTCACGATTAATCGCAAATTAATCGCACATTTTTATCTATTTAAATGTCCCATTAATTATCATTTTAATACTGTTATCAACATGGAAAAGTGGATAGGCTTGCTTTGTGCAAATGTTTTTTACAAAAACAACAATGTGTAGTGTTTTATTTCACGCTAACATTCTCACTTAAATAAATATTTAGTTACAAAAAAGCCCTTCAACAAGCCTTTCTAAGGGATCAGAACAGGGTGATACGAGATAAAGTTACAAAGTGCACATCATTGTAAACTAGGACTCAGCCTATAGTGCAGTTAAACCATGGCTTAAACTTTCCTTTCTTAAGTTTCCTTTGAACATAATAGCATCCACATGCCTCTGTGGAAAGCCATCCATTGTCACCTGGTTTTGACAAGGAGGCGGCGGAGAATTCGCATTCGCCGTGTGTTTGACCATCAAGTGGTATTTCAGACTGGATGTGCTACGGTGATAACTCAGTTCACACCAACAATACACACAGATAACTTTGGTTTCGTCAGTCGACCCATCTGGCAACTTTCTGAAACTAAACTTTCCATTCAGAATCTTGTTCGCATCCATTTCAGCGTTTCGCGCTTGACATCCACACAAACCGGTAGCCTCCTCTTTTACAGCTAGCGCAGGCAAGACCAAACACGTGCGTTGGGTGTGTCTATTGTTTTGTTTCCGGTTTACAATCGGATCCTGTAGTTTTCCTAATGTTACTAGCAGTGGCCACAGCTTATAAAAAACTACAAGTTCACTAGGTCACAAAGAGCGTTAATCTCACGATAAAAAAAAATGATGCCGTTAAAATTGATTTGCGATAATGCGTTAATAATGAAATATTTTTGACAGCAGTAGTAAATATGAATGAGTACAGGTGTCATTCAGTTTAATAATCATAATGTGTAATAACATGTTTCTGATCTAAACATTATCTGATGAGGTTGCATCTAAACATAAGACTTTTGGCTGCAGTCATTAAAACATTAAAGGCACCCTTGGAGTTTTTGACCACTAGTAGCGCTCTAGAGCAGTGTTTTTATGTTTTGTTTGTTTGGCTCACAGGCACTCAATCGTGTTTCTGTCACTTTTAGGGACATTACATATACTTGCATTCATTTCTCAGAGACTTTAACCCAAGTCTTCGTCCTAAAGTTTAATGATTTACATTATTTTGTTCCCATAAGGAAGGCGAGTCCCCACTAAGTGACTTTGTAAACAGATTCATGGTCTCACAGCATGAGTAATACATTAACACACACACACACACACACACACACACACTCACGCATGCATGTGCCAGATTTACATTCTTTCACTGCCTCGATCAAGGCTTTGTTGCATCAATGTGCTAACAAGTGTAGCAGTGCGCTAACAAAGGCAAAGAAGAGGAAGACTGCAAGTAAACATAAATATAAACAAAGCACGATTTAAGAATAGAAAAAAATCAACCTCGCAAATGTTTCATGAGGAGGGAAAAACACTCGACATGTTTGTTAGATGTCGAGAATACACACAATGTGTTTCTGTTTGCGTGTAAGGAAATATCCACAGGGCACCTTTAATGTATTGTTAGTGGCTATAAGAAAAAACAGAACTTCATGCGGTTTATTAAAGTTTCCTGGTTTCTTCTCACAGGCAGGCAGACTTAAAGCTGTTGTTTCCTGACAGGCAGCTCATGTTTGCATGTGAAAGACATACAAGCGTGTTTTTTTCCCCCCACACTAACAGCAGCAGTGGCATGTTTCATGTTATTCACACAGGAGGAAGAGCTGGCGGGTTGGCGGGGGGTTCATCATAGCCGCTGACAGTTCTCTTAAACATGCTTGTTTATGCACTCGCCTATATGCACATTTCATGGGACCGTTTCAAGTTTAATGATGGCAATATTTAAATGTCTTCAAACGTCTCTGCGCTGAAGGGAAAAGAAAAAAAATCCTCCAGTGGTTTAATCGCTTACTCTCATCTCAGCCCAACGGAGACGTGACACAATAGTGAGAGCTCTTCTCTCTCTCCAAAATAAGGACAGATGTTCCTCAGCTCTTTTGTCTCGGAAGACTTTGAGGCAGACAGTCAAGATTTACTCCAAGCAGGACTGTGACTGAGTGAGCGCCTGT
This sequence comes from Chaetodon trifasciatus, assembly GCA_037975065.1. Lineage (NCBI taxonomy): Eukaryota > Metazoa > Chordata > Actinopteri > Chaetodontiformes > Chaetodontidae > Chaetodon > Chaetodon trifasciatus. The sequence continues at coordinate 794,912 of JBBMOE010000039.1, forward strand.
TCAATGATTCAGTGGAATGAGCTCATCCACACCATATTTGTGTCTATGTCATTTTTTATGAATGGGGGACAGAGTGTTTTCCTCTTTGAGGTAGTTGGCTCATTTTTCATTCACATGGGACAAATTTCCAGACAAATGAATCTTCGCGAACGCGATGTCCGGCAGGCTTGGACGTTCAAAAGCGCCTGTTTTATGCTTTGACAGTGCAGAGCTCTTAATGCGAAGACTAACCCTGCATCAGACTCCTGTTATTTCTTTGAAAATGAGGCCTTTTGTAGCCTTAAATGCCTTTAAACTTCGTCCAACCTCTGGAATAGCACGTATATGTGATTGAATTCAGGTGATCCAAGTGAAGCCTTTAAAAATGGGCACGTTTGCGTGTGCGTTCGTGTGTGGGCCGGCAGACAAAGCCGAGGGAGGTGGGAGATTAGTGTTGGACAAAGATGATTCAATGGAGTCATATAACACGACGCTCTCGCCTTTTCTACTATACTGCAATGCTGAAGGGACTGTATGAATGGAGGGAGTGTGAAAGAATGAGGAGAGGAGGAGTGGGACCTCTCCATCACTCCGACTATGACCTTCCAAGAGTCACGCTGTTATAGAGTACAGAACTAATGCCTCAATATATTATCTGAATATGCTGCATTATCATTACGCCTCTCCCTCTCACTATCGCTCTTGCAGTCTTTCACTCACATATACACGCTCAGAAACACAATGCAGAGACACACACGGATGCAGGAGCGTCTCCCCCCTATACAATATTTGATGATGAAATGTTTGCGCACTGCAGGTGAGAGATAGAGAAACAGAACGGGAGGAAGATGGAGAGAGCGCGACACAAAGCGAGCGGGTTTAGCCTCACAGGCGGCTATCCTCTCTCCCTCCTCCGTATTATGTCTGAAGAGGAGGGTTGTAGTCACTTCAGGAGATAACACATAGACTTCCTGGACAAGAGCAAGGTCAACACACGCGCGCCACCGCCACCGCCAACGCTCGCTAATGCATGCGCACGACACCGGCAACAATAGAGGATGAGGAGGGGGGCGAGGGAGATAAGAGCGAAATGCCACACTATTATTTTGCAAGAGAAATGGCCGCAGAGGAGAGCAGTCACAGTTTTAACTCTAATCCCGCTGAACTTCATCGATTCTCGTGTCGGAGTATATTGATGAGTGCCAGTCATACGATACCACAGTTCAACCATCTGACTTAATCACATAACAAGATGTTGCTAACGTCCGTAGCGTTGACCTGCACCATGGTTGTTGTTGTTGTTTTTTTTCTAAGATTACTCTTGAAGCTTTTTGTGGCCTCTGTGATTGATGGTCCCGAGGTAATAGCGCTGGTCAGAGGTAGATGGAGGTCCTTGACTGGAAGATGTACTGTAGACTTGAGTGTGTGTGTGTGTGTGTGTGTGTGTTCCTGCAGGCCAGGATCGCAGCGAGGCAGCTCTCATCAGGCGTTTTAGGGGCGATGGCGTCCGCTACAAGGCCAAGCTCATCGGCCTGGACGAGGTCACTGCCGCCCGTGGAGACAAACTCTGCCAGGACTCGATGATGAAGCTCAAGGTAAGGAAAGAGTCTCCTCTTCTATTTCTCTCTCTTAATGCATTTTAAATTAAGAATTTACTTCTCAAAGTTTCTTACAGTTGCCAGAAATCACTTCAACACCCAGAAGTGATGTAACATGACTACCCACAGCCACATTAAGCTCCACTGAGCATCGATAGCCAACACAGTTGTCAGTCCACAATTCATGCATATTCTAAGGTTCAACTTTTGAATATGCATGTTTTTGCACATCAGCACAACTGCCCCTGTGTGTGCGTGTGCATGCACACGTAGTTTGTTGCAATTTTTCTATGCAAATCGCCAGAAGGGTGGAGGAAGAGAGACATAAAGAATGAGGACGTTATCATTTATAGGCAGGACGATGATCGGCGCAGGAGGAAGTGAGGAGGTTAGCCATATGGATGAGAAGGGGATCGGGGTGAATGCCTCATTTGCAAGGACAGGAACAATTAGAGGGGGAGGTAGACAGATGGGGCGGTTAGCAGAGGAGAAGAGGCATATAGGAGGGGAATCGTTTGGATGGTAGGTGAGAGAGAGATGTGAGAGAGGATGAGGAGAGCAGGCCATTTATTTACTCATTTATAAGTAGAGGTTTAATGAACAGGCTGATATATTTCAACCGTTTGGGAAACACATGCGTCTCTGATGGTACACCTGAAAGAGTTCAGATGGTCCAAACTTCACACAAACCCGAGATTTTGCTTCTTTCTCCACAAAGAGAGAGAGCTTGGTGTGTCGAGCCCCTTCTTCATTATTAATTGTCCCTCCGCACATGGGATCCACATACCGCGGGAGATATTTAAATTGAGAAAATGACATTTACGTTTTGTTTGTGTAGTGAAAACTCTCTCCAGCCGAGGCAGAGGAGGGTGAGGAGAGGACAGACAGCTCATTGATCAAACAGCTTCCCTCCTCCTCATTTATTCAGACAGGAAATCCATCAACTCTTTTTCTCTGATCTCTCCACCTCTTCTTTCACACTGCTCCTCCCTCTCCGAGCCCGACTCCCTCGATTCTCTGATGCCGTGCCGCTCTTTTCCTCTCCTTTTGTGACTCACCTATGCAAATGGGCGTGGGGTGAACGTAAAGGGGAATTCCTCCCGTAGGTACACTTGTAGTGTTATAAATCATAAGTATGTCACGATGTGTTCGGGGAATTCAAGCAGGATGTTGTCATGAGATGCTGCGATGTAACTTTTTGCTGCACCTGCCTTGTTTCACCTTTTCACTTATTATTGATTTCCTACGATCCCCTTAATGCCTTTCAGCAGCCTAAGATATGACATCAAGGTTTTGCATTCAGCTCAGTTGATAATGAACATGCACAATTTGGTAGATATTTGTTTTCCCGCCTTAAAGTTCAGGCTTTTCAAAGCGGGGTTGTGTGAGGTACTTGTCAATATTATCAATCAATAGTCAGTGTATTACATCCAGTAGATGGCAAGCGGTGATGTCCCTCGTTTGGAGAAGCTGACAGGAGCACCAGCATGGAGGAGGAGCCATGCACTGATGTTTAAAGGATCAGCAGCAAACTGTGTTTTATCCACCTAAAAGAAGGCCCACCTAAGATAACGTCATCAGCGTAACTGTGCGCTACATTTGCAGTATTTTGTATGCTTTGCCATCAGACGACCCTTCCTTAGCTGTCAGGGTCGGAAAAAATGCCAGATGAAACTGAAATAAAACCTCACTTTAGAGATTTCAAAGACGCTGCGTGCTTGTGTTTTTCCAGGCTGTTCAAACAAAGACGTGTCCTGGTCACCGTGTAGAGTTCACTGTGGTCCGCTGAGCGATGCTGGCCTAAGACAGCTGTGGTTAGCGCTGAATGTAGACTCTTCACTCAGACAAGTCCACATGTTCAGTGATCATTTCTCTGGAGAGGATTACATAAGACCACTGCCAAAGAAGCCAGACAGACCCTGACATAAATGAAAGGACTTACCGAACAACCTGTAAAGAAATGCAGCAGTTCCAGGTTTCCTCCAGTTTCCGTATAAAATTTCTCTTTCAGTTCAGTCTCCACCTGCAGAAGTTCTTCTTCTGTATAATCCGGTCCGTGAAGGTTTCCTCTCGCCTCCACAGCACTGCTGTCATTATCACTCTTTTCTGTTTTCGTGTATTTGTTGTCTCTTCCACAAACCGCTGAAAGTCTCGCCCTGCGGCGTAATACAGCGCGCTTAGAACGGAAATTTTACGGTTGAGAAAATGTAGTGCCAGGAAAGCAGAGGGCTGTCTGACAGCAAGGTAAAAGGCTGGAAATATTGGAAATACAACGAGCACTTAAGCTGATAGTGATTATTTTAGGTGGGCTTTCTTTTAGGCGGATGAAACAGGTTTCTTGCTGCTGACCCTTTGCACACTGCTCTGCCTCCATGCCTGCTTTCTCCTGACTGCTTCTCCAACCCGGGGGCTTGCCAGCTGCCCCCTACTGTAGGTAACGCACTGACTGTTGAGTCAGCGCCTCATCTTTTTAGCCATTTTTCCAAATATTGTTCTAAAATTGCCTAACCAGGGGTCTCAGAATGTTCTTCATCAGCCATTATGCACACATGTGTTCTTTAATGTACTACAGTCTTGCTTGTTAGCAGTTATTTAGTGTGAATAAATGAATATCTATCAGTAATTAATTAAGTTTTGTCCATGTCGTGGTAGTATTCATCACAGGCGTGCCTCAAAAGACTCGTATGGACTAGTGTGGGTGGAAAAATGATCTCCTCTGTGATTAATTTCTCTGTGTGACTATTAACTGATTATAAAGTCAGTGTAATGTGTGATGTTTGTTGCTGATGTTGTGGAGACATTTATCGTCAAAGTAAAAGAAAATTACACCATCCAACAAGAAAATGGTCTTTTCGGGAGAGAAAGGGCCCTTTATGATCTTACCTTCCCATTACAGAGCTCATGTGTTTGTGGCCTGCCTCTAACATGTTTTTTTTTTGCTCTCTGTGCGTGTGTGTGTGTGTGTGTGTGTGTGTGTGTGTGTGTGTGTGTTTCCTTCTGTCCTCAGGGCATAGCTGCAGCAGCACGGTCTAAAGGAGAACACAAACAGAAGGTGTTTCTAACCATTTCCTTTGGAGGGATCAAGATCTTTGATGAGAAGTCAGGGGTGAGCTCAGAAGCAAACGTGTTTGTGTTTGTGTGTGCGCCTGCATGCAGCGTTCCTGCGTGTGTGTGTTCCTCTGTTAATGAGGCATCTCCATGAGAGGGAGGGCCCCCTGGGGAAATCAGGAGACCCTAATTGAAACCCAGAGAACAAGGCCTCAGAAGATGAGAGAACATGGCTAACCCATTGTCTGCCTCTCTGCAGACAGCGACAGCGCAGGTTCTGTGTTACACTCCAGGATTATGCGTTCTGCATCGTACATGGCCTCTTCTCTGGTCGACCAGCTGGACCTGTGCCGCCTTTCCTGTATCATTCCTCCACTAGCTCTCAATTCCCTCTTCACTTAAATGACCTAAATGCCCCTCAACATTGTCTCAGCTCAACAACTCCAACAACAGTGCCGGTCACAGAAAGAGGACGCTCTGCCACCATTTAAACAGCACTATGTTAAAAAGTCAAAAGGCAGTCTATTAAAAGTGTTTATTAGCGCTTATAGGACAGATTCCATGCTTACGGTCATCTCTAGACTTTATAGAGGCCTGCAGCAAATAAAAGTAGTGAATACTACATATATAAAACAAAAATGGGACAGGGAAACCAACAGCTGCCTATCAGATGATACCTGGATAAAATACTGTGAATTTCAGTGGAGGGTATCAAGCTCAGACTCATGGAGATCTTTCGGCTGGAAGTGCCTCATTAGGTATTTCATTACACCTGCTCAGCAGAGCTACCATACATGGTCTTGTAGCTGTCGGAGGTTATGTCGTTCTCAGGAAGCCAATCATTACCATTTGTTCTGGACCTGTCCAGAAATAAATTCTGGCGCAAGGTTTATTCAGAACTAGTAACTATATTTGGCACCAACATTACATTTAAATGGGACGAACTTCTTTTTGGGCTCGTACACTCAGCTAATGTGAAAAATAAATATTTATTTGGAATACTGAGTCCAGCTGCTAGAAAAGCAATTACAAAGAAATGGCTCAAGCCAGACATCCCATCTATAGATGAATGGTATGATATTATTCACGATGTGTTTGTAATGGAAAGAATCACTTTCTCAATGAGGCTCCAGCAATCTAAATTCAATGACATATGGAAGCAATGGAAAATGTATATTTCCCTGAAACGTCCTTCTTTTGTTTAAGTTTCTTTTCTATATCAAAATGTTCTTGATTGGTAATGAATTTGCTGTAATATAGTGTCAGAAAACACCCCATGTTCATGTTGTGTTACTTTATAAAATGCTTTGTAAAAACAATAAATTACAAAAAAAAAAAAAAGAAAGAGGACGCTCTGAAGGAATTCAGTTGTTAAATGCAGTTATAGAGCGAATGCACGTGCAGCTCAAGGGAAAGTGGCCAGTAGAGCGGAGTGATTTCTTTTTCAAATTCCTTACTCAAGGATCCTCTAACGGGTATTATCCAGGTTCGATTCCCCCACCGGCCGTCCCTGTCACAGTGTCCTTGAGCAAGAAATGTATCGGCCTCATTCCTCGAGCTCTGGCTGGAGGACAGCCTCACTGAACAGGCCATTTCACCGTCATTTGTGTTAACAATGGCAAATTAGTGTCCCATTAAATTCCATAAACCTCAGTTAGAAGGCGCTCGGCTCAGTCGTCTCCGCGTGTTAGGTTTTTTGTGTTTTGGCAGCCGGAGCAAAACCGTCTTATTTGTGAAACGTAATGCAGCATTAGTGTCTGCTCTGATGTAAGTCGAGTCAATACGCAGTGTGAGCCTGCCTGTTTGACTCCGCGCTGTCTGGCTGTCGGCGGAGCTGATTGTGAACGCAGTCTGGTTTAGACACAATATGAAGCTTTGCAGCTCGGCACCTGGCTTCAGCGGCTGACGTGTTAAGTCTGAGATTTACACCTCGACGGGAGCTGGATGTCACTGATGCTGCGCGCGCGTGTGTTTGTGTTTAAGCGTGTACCCGGCAATAATTCAACAGTGGCGGCTATTAGACCGGCAGGACACAGTAACCAGCGGCCTCCCACATGGCGGCCATATTGCATGCAGCCAAACTCATCCCTCACCAGTCCAATTCTTCATCCCTCTTTTTATAACCCTCATTTCTCTTCGTCTCATTCCTCTTCCAGATGCTTCAAGCTCTCCGTGCTGAAAGATAGAGAGGGATAAAGAGAGAGAGCCAGAGATAGAGAGATAGCGAGGCAGAGTTGAAGGTGAAGAAAAGAAGAAACAAGAAAGAAAGAAAGAAAGTGAGAGGAATCAAGAATGTGAAAAAGACAGATGTAAGCAGGATGAGAGGGAGGGACAAAGACAGACTGAGACAGAGTTAGAGGGATAGGTAGAGAATCAGTGAGCATATGTCAAAGTAAAGCTCTCTACAGGGAGACCTTGTCCTCTGTCTCCGCACATTAATATTAAGTATAGAGATATGCTGTCCTTACTATCAGTCCTTCAACCACTTCTAATGGCTAGGGAGGGAGAGAGAGGGAGACGGAGAGGGGGAATGACTCTGCTGAGGTTCAGGGATCTTGACAGTCTCATTCCCCTCCTGTGCATCAGTCAGCCAGATGGGCGGATGGATGTATGGGCGAACGAATGGATGGATGGCCTCTCCCTCGGAGGAGGGAAGGTCGTGCGGGATGGAGGGAGGTGGCGCTTGAGATGGAGGAGAAGAAGAGGGGAGACATTAATCTAACAGAGGGCAGGCCAGCATGTTTCTCTCCCTCCGTCAGCCCCCCTCTCTCTCTCTCTCTCTCTCAGACACACACACATGCACACCGCCCTCTTCACCCTCTTTTTGTCCGTCTCATCAGGGCCGCTGCACCACGTCAGGTCAAGAGCTCACAAGAGCCGGCCTGCTGCTCCCTCAGAGGATGAAATCAGGAAGATAAAATTAGTCCAATTCGGCCGACAGAAAGGGCTGCGTGAAAGAATACATGAGGGGAAAGGCTGTTTGGAAAAGACCCAGAGACAGCGTGTTCATATGGAGGCTGGAGAGAGATGCAGCTGCAGCAAGGCAAACAAGACAGAGGAGGGTGGAGCAAGAAACATACATCCACTGTGGATGCTGTCAGATATGTTCTTACTTACCAGCTGATGTTAGTTAGAAGGAGAGGACATGACAGGGGGTCGAATGGAGGGGATGAGCTGATGTGTGTGTGGAGCAGGAGGTGTCACAGCAGGAGAACACACAACAATTAAAGCTTGAGTTGGTGGGCAACATCGCAAGTTGGGAGCACAACTCCCCAGCAAAGGGAGCACAGACAAAACAAAAAACTCTCATGTGAAGTAACGGAAAACGTTCAAAGTTGTCAGGAAAGCTGGCGTTTATGTAAGACGGCAGCAGATCTTTTATCTGATTCTTACCTTTAGTTTCCTTCTTGATGCTGCAGCTTTAAAGTTTTTGGGACGTGCGTACCCTCCACCCCGTGTTCATGTGGGAAACCTTTGCTCATCACAGGGACAATAGGTGGCACAGTGGAAAGGCGGTAACGACGTCGCCTCACTGCTAGAAGGTCTCGGTTCGATTCCCGCTGTGGGCGCCGGGGGGCGTGTCCTCCACCATGCCTTCAGTGCCTGCTGCTCGAGGAAAAAGGGGCCTTTCTGTGTGGAGTTTGCATGTTCTCCCCGTGTTCACCTGGGGTATCCTCCATAAAAATACCCCCACTAAAAACATGCAAGAAGATCACCACCTGACCAATGGTGACGAACAGGAACTGGGTCCCCGGGCGCCGGTCGGATGGCAGCCCACCGCTCCTGGTCTGCCGCGGAGGAAGGACGACCAGGATGGGATAAATACGGAGGACAAGTTTCACCAATTGCATGACGTGTGTGTGCATGAGCATGTAACATTGTGTGACAAGTAAAGGGGACTGTCCCCCCGATTCTTCTTCTTCTTCTTCTTCATCAGGAAGCTGGTGTGTGGGTAACTGTGGGTAATCAAACATTATATACAGTCACAGTCCAGCGATGCTACCTCGTGCAAGGAACTAATGAAGCCTCAAAGCTATCAGCTAACCTCAGTCCTGTCCTTCTGGCTGTGGACTGGACAGCCTCCGCAGACCCTTAGATGATGTCTCCCTTCCAGGGACGAGAGCGGAGGAGCAAAAGAGAGAGATAGCATCCTGCTGCCTCTCCTCCTCCCTCCCTCCCCACTCCCAGCGGAACAGGGAATATCTTGGTTCAGTGGCCAGCAACTGCTGAAGGGCATGCTGCCCACAGTCCCTGAGAGACACCGACACTGTGTGTGTGAGATTGTGAGCGAGGGACTGGTCGAGCCAGAGCCGGAGAGGAGAGAGAGAGAGTACACAGGCAGTATCGACTTTTTTGATACACCCACCTGTTTTTGCAAACAATCCACCTCCCCAGAGAGGGGCATCTATTTAGGCAACTTTGAGCAGCGTCTGACGGGCGAGTCGGCTCCAGCAGCAGCCGCCCTCCTGGGATGTAACTTCGCTGTTCTGTCCAAAGTTTAGCAGGAATGACGCAACAGAAACACTTTGAATGTCATAAAGGAGAGGTCATAGTTAAGTAGGCAAAAAAGTCTCACAGATGAGAGATCTGTGGAGAGGAAAACAGCTCAGCACAACTGGTGTTTGCAGCGTCGAGTGGAGGGAAATCCACAGCGAACATTTGAGCCGTTTCCAGTTAATTAAGGAGAACGGGGTTATTCTGCTCATTATCTCGTGGTCACAGGAACAGAACAGTTGAAGTGTTCCTCGAGTGCTACTATTAAGTCCAAGATTTCATTTGCACATGACATCTGGCAAAAAAAAAAAAACAATTTAAATGTCCAAAGTTGAATTTGGAAAAATCCAAACACAAAAGCTCAGTTTGACTGCCTGAAAATGAAAGCGTCCATTTGACATTGAGTTGCAGGTCACAGAGTTACCCTTTAGAGTACACTGGAAATGAGTTTTCAGTGGAATTTTGGTAGCAATGATGCTTCTGCACATGAAAATAGGTCTATTTTTTAGGGAGAGGTCAGGTTAACCTCCTGGCATGAACAGCCAGTAGCACGACTCCACTGCACAGCACCCATGAAAGGTCAGGTGCATCCCTTCATGCTAACAGTCTACCTGTTTTTACCTGTTTTATTATATCCAAACAATGCTGTCACCACACTGTGAAGGCCACGAGCTAGATACTGACAGTGTGTATGTAAATTATTCCACTCTCTAAGATTTACTTGCTACCAGGATGAAGCAGATCAATTGAATTTATCCAGTCATCTCATTCTCTGCTCTCTTTGAATCAGACTCCCTCTTTGTCACCTCACCACCCACCCAGAGATAATTCAATAACCTCCGCAAATGAGCTGTGTGCGCGTGCACGTGTGTGTGCGTGCGTATGTTTGTGTGTCTTTGTTTGTGTGTGTGTATGTGCACACCCACCGTCTTTGCTGTCATTTTCAGGTCAATCAGAGGTGATAATAACAATCATTACTCTAATTATTGAATCTAGAAGACACGACACACACAATGATTATCTATTTCTGCAGGGGCTCTCAGTGTGTGTGTGTGTGTGGGTCCACAAATGCCCCCATGTTAAATTGATGTCACTCTTCTGCCATGTCTTCCTTCTGGACTAGCATCATAGAGAGCAGATGTGTGTGTTTAGCCTCTGATGCATAGACCTGCAACCCCTAGCATGCACTCAAGGGCTGCCGGGTCATTATGTTGACTGTGTGTGTCGGCTCCCAGCATGCAGCTGGCATAGACAGTAACAACAAAGCAGACATTTAGTGTGACTTAACAGAGGGCCATTGCATATTAAGTTGTGAGTTGTGTTGGTGTGTGTGTGTGTTTGCGTGCGCTCTGAGTCAGGGCACAGATGAAGTGATCAAGTCGACAGCTTGCCGAGCTGTGATTGTCACTGATCCCCCCTCTGTCCTCGAGAAAAACAGTGCCATCTGCCACGGGCAATGCCAGCTTGGCACTACCCACCCAGGCTAAACTAGAGAGGGCAGGGGAGCTAGAAACAGTTTAATATAGAAAACAAGGGCTCTGTTTGAGAGGTTTGTTTCTGTGCGCGCGCCTGGAGGGGAGGGGGGGGTGCAGAGGAATTGATCTACTTTGCAGCTGCATGTTGTATTTGTGTGTGAATGAGGGCGTTCACATCCATAACTTTTACTCAGCCTTAAACTAAATTCAGTCATATTTGTTGCTGCATAATTCCCGAAACTCTCTTTGCAAAACAGTCCTCTTGTTAAATGAGGTGCTTTTATTGAACAGCTCAACTAACGAGAAGAAAATCTTAAGTGCATCAAACTTTAGAGGGTCTTTTCTCTTTCCACTGGGTTTAAATTCGTTCGTTTCTCATGAGTTTCCCATATTGAGACAAATGCCGTCAACATATTGAGCAAAGTGTCGTGCGTGTTGTTGGCATGAAGTCGTACGTTCTAGAAAAAACTAATGATCTCACAAGAGTGAAGTTGTAATCTTTTAAGCTGTAGCGTCTTGGCTGTGCCTGCATGACGTATTAAACATCCTGTCTGGTGCCTTTCTTCAGGTCCTCCAACACCACCATGCGGTCCACGAGATCTCCTACATTGCCAAGGACATCACGGACCACAGAGCCTTCGGCTACGTCTGCGGGAAGGAAGGGAACCACCGCTTCGTGGCGATCAAGACCGCACAGTCGGTCAGTGTTTGCAGGCCTTTCTGCGTCTGTGTGTGTGTGTTTGTGTGCACATTTGCGTGTTTAGTAAGTGTTTACATGTGTGTTTGCGTGTAGGTTAATGTATGATTCACAAGGGTCTCTTCTCAACAGCACCAACCTCTTGACATTTAGATAAGGACCCTTGAACACCAGCTCATGTCCCTTTGTGCTGTTCATCAAATGAACTGTTAACTCTGCAGAGCTCCAGGTTTCTGTGTGTGTTTCTGTGTGTGTGCGTGAGTTCACGTTCAGTCCCGCAGCAGCATACTCTACCATGATATTGAGCACCCTTTTGGACGTGCTGCGATTGTTGTTGCTGTTGTTGTGTCTATGTGCCGGGCTTGTTTAGTCTGGATCCAGCTGGCTCGCTCTGTAGCCATATTGATTTCCCATAGTGAGTCTATGAGGGTTTGAGTGTGTGTCACCAGCTCTAATGGCATATCCATCCTCCCAGGGCCATGAACCGTGGCTCTTTGACTTAGATAGATACACACACTCGCACACCCGGCTGTACTCAACATTTACACCAACCAGGCAGTCAAAAAAAAAAAAATGCTGCTATCCAAATGCTACCTTGCAAAATGGCGTAGCACAAGGCTAAGCTCTCATCAGTCAGCTGAGCTGTCATTTACCTGACGGGAGCCTGAGGAAAGGTCACCGTTATGTTACAGTCGCGTTTTCAGGATTTGAACCCACCATCAGCAGCACTCAGACTGTTAGCTGTGGAGCCGGCAGTGAGGATGAGGAGGGTGGAGGCACAGAGCCCATGATGCAGGCTGAGGCTGTAAGCGCAAAGTAACCGCTTTGATGTGATTTAACAATGCGTCTCTTACTTAAGGTTGTTCTGAAAGGGCCGTTTCAGGGCTACGTTTGAAGTAATTGGCTACTCTCAGCACCAGAGAGACCTGTTGTGTTTAGCAAGTTTTAGTGGAGATGAAACATTAATTGTGTTAGAAATGATTTTGTGGACCGTTTTTGTTCTAACTTTATAGAAAAGTTACGATTGTAACTACTCTGAATATGTCTGTTTGTTACAAAAGCAACCTTGTATCCAATTTGTAGGAAGAATGCAGAGAGTTTAAAGACTATTTAGAACATCCAAACATGACTATGAAGATATTACATCCTTCCTTCCACCCTCTTTGAACCAGGCCTGTCACAATTACTGATTGAGACTATTTGAGCTGATTTTGCATGAGAGTTAGAATAAGATAAGATAAGATAAGATATACCTTTATTAGTCCCACAGTGGAGAAATTTCAGGTATTACAGCAGCAAAGTGGATAGCAAAAATAGAGGGTATCAGGAAAAAGGACATTGAATATCAAACAAGCAATATAAACAATATAAACAAGGAATATTGAAAAATCTGAACAATAGGTACTGATAATACGCGTGACTAAAAGATTGACATATTGCACCTTAAGTTGAATCCATACATCTAAAAAAAAAGCTGTGTAAAACTTACAAATGTCATGTTTCCATCACAATTTCCACATCGTTTTCCACCATTTGAGGTTTGACTTGTGCTCATTTTGTTGCGCTCTGCTCTCTGCGACAGTTTAATGGCACCTGAGTGGAGACTTAGTGCCGCTGTTTATCTCCAGGCGCTTGACATGTAATATTCACATCATGGTAATGGATTGAAACGCACATGACTTTAATCACAATTATTTGTATGACAATTAATCGTCAGTTAAGATTTCATGATCGAAGCGTCCCTGTTCGGAACAGAAGTACCACCACGGGCATCTGCAAATGAAAAATAACGTGGTGAGTCCAGCTTTCTTCACTCGCTGATGGTTCAAAACATCCTGTAAATTTCTCTACTAATGGAAAAGTTCAACCTAATGCTAACATTTAGAAAAAACACCTAGTTTGCAGCGTGCAAAGATTCTTATTCCTTACGATTCCCAGTACAGGTTTCTGGTGTTTCCAGCTAAGTTTAGCACTGAAACAGCTCCAAAGTATGAGTGGTGTTAATCAAAGGGGACTGCAGAGTCAAGGAGCTCGTGTCTGAATTCACCATTTAGCACCAGGCTTCAATGAGTGAGTGAAGGAAGAGACTGTGCAGCACTGATCTGTCCAGCTGGAAAGTTTCTCACTGGTTTTTACCATGTGATCACTGCTGTGGTGGCTGATACTTTCTCCAGCTGCATGTTCTGGCATCTCTGGAGGTTGTCAGAATACATTTTAGGAAATGTCGGAAGTCAGTAGCTGAATTTGATTTAGATGAGGCAAGTTGAAATTCAATGTACCAAGAAATAAATTGAGGAACATCCTGGAGAAACTCTGCCTGTGAACTATAACCAACACCAGAATTTAATTTGGATAAGGAGGGTGAATCTGCATTAATATCCAGGGGGATGGGAGAGTCAGCTTTTACCCGAAAATCGTGATCAGTGCAGATTTTAATTGAACAATGCATCACCCCTAAAAGTCTTAATCACAACTTTTTGTTGGAAAGTGTCGTCACAGTTGCCGTGGGATATGAATTAGTCATCGGATTCAAGAGTGCTGAACTGAGTTTATCTCATCTCCGTGGTCCTGCGAGCCGGCCGCCGCTCCTAGATCATCCTCCGAGCTCCCCGCGCTCACGACTCTGAAATTCAGTGGTCGTCTCTGCTCTCCGTGTCTTCCCTCACCTGGAAGCTGTGATATAGAGCGAGCGACAAAGATGGAGATCAGAGCACGTATTGTCAAATGCAAAGAGGATGTGAATGTGACAGAGTGACAATAAGTTCCACTGTTGGCTCAGCAGGAGCTGCCTTTTACCCCCGTGTGTCTGTCATGAGCAATATGCGGCTGAGAACATCTCGCAGGCAGCCAACGCTGAAATAGAACGACTTTATGCAAGGCAGCGTTCGGTCTGTGAACTCCTCGTGCACTTTGCATAGCCCCAGTCAATAATTGATTAGGCCTGAAACACACCATTGTACAATAAGTGTCTTTGCTGTGACAGTAGTAATAAGTTCTGAGGCATCTAACTGGTTTGTTGTCGGCGCTTTTGTTCCCCCGACAAGAGAGGTGATACAAGGCAAGACAAGAGGCTAGTGTCTGCTCCTGTCACTGTCTGCACCAGGCCTGGAGAAGGAATAGTGTGTAGTGATTGTGCAGATAAGTGTATAGAGGCTTGTCTAGAGTGTCTTTGTGTGCACTTAACTTGGTTCTCAGATCTCAATCACAGGCAGCGCTGTTTATTTAGAAATTCATAGCCTGGAACTCCCATTTTCTGAGTTTAGTCACTAACGCTTGATAAGTCAGTGTTTAACTGATCACAGGGGAGCAACAATCAGTCATAAACACATTTATCTGTAATGAAAGATTTCAGACAAATCAATTGCGGTGTTGTTTCTTTCTCCGTGCCGAAACTTTCCTGCAGAACGGGCAAAATGGTTCAAATTCAGTTTACTGCCGGTTGCTTTTTTGGCTTGTGGCCTGATGGAATCATCCATAATCAGCTGTCAACGGCCCAATCAGGTATGTCTGACTCACCCTGCCTTCGCTCAGGCTGGAAGCAGCACTGAATTACACAAACAAAAGGGTTTTTTGGGGCAGGTTGCCAGAGGTTGGCTGATGAAATATGATCCAAGAAGTCCAGTTGGGGTAAGAGTAAGAATGTTCGACTAATTTCCCTGATGATTAAACTGAAGTTTAAACTTACCCGGCAGCCGCCACACGGGCTGCAATGTAATCCCTTTGGCTGTTTGTAGGCCGTCAGTGTACGTCCAGTGAAAGTGTTTGGTTTTGCCGCTAACATGCTCAGGTTGTTACTCCAAGTGTCTTGTTTTAGGGAAAGGATCCCTACAGAGAGAGACCTTTTGGTTAAAGAGTAGGTTAAAGAGATTGGTTAAAGAGTAAGATCCTTTTTGTTTATCCATAATCAGGCTCTGTATCATTCTAGCGTATTTCTATCTAGAGTATTTCTACACTCCAGCACTTCTTCCACGGCTTTTGCCACATAACGAGAATAAGCAGGCATAGCTGCATTGCATGACCTCTGATCAGTGCATTCAGTGTGTGTCAGTGTGTTAATGGGTGGGCGGATGATGTGTCCTTGTCTTCCCAGGCTGAGCCTGTGATCCTGGACCTGCGGGACCTGTTCCAGCTCATCTATGAGATCAAACAGAGAGAGGAGATGGAGAAGAAGGCCCAGAAAGACAAGCAGTGTGAGCAGGCGGTCTACCAGGTACACTTACCAGCTGACTCTTCCCTGTCTTTACCCCTTTTTAACCTTCATAATCGTCTGCCGTGAGCGTAATGAGCTTCATCCGAGAGACTCTCGACAGACAAGTCAAGCAAAGACATCAAAGCAAGCGAATGGCGAACGGAGCGCCCACTTTCAGGTTTCATCAGTGGCACCATCTGCCCATTGTGCTTATTTCACCTTCCTCTGTTCTCCTTATCTCTAGTTGCCTCTCTCTTTCTGATGATTGCCAAATGATTATCTGAATGCTGGGAAGCTGCCGTGTCTTGCCGTGCTTTCCGCCTCCTCTTTCTACTCCACTGGCTTAACTCTCCGCCTCTTCCCTCTCTCCTGTCTTCTCCCCTCTGCTCCTCTCTCCTCCCCGTTTGATCTCGCCCTCTCCTTCTCGCCGCCGCTCATCCGCAGACAATACTGGAGGAGGACCTGGAGGACCCGGTCTACCAGGTAACTTCCTGACCAATCACGTCGCTGCTGTCATCTGCTGCATTCTAGCCAGTCAGCTTGCTCCTCTCTGTGTGCACTGTGGGGAGACAGTTTGGTTACAGTGTGGTAACAGCACAATATGTACGGTTTGGGGGGTCAGAGGTCCGCAGACGTCTCTGTGGGAGACTCAAATCTGTGCGACCACGGCTCTTGTGTGTCTGTGTGCATGTCTTCCAGTCGGGCTGCATGATTAAATGAAAGATGCATACGGTTTTTGGGGATTTTTGCTGCTCAAATTCCCCTCCATGTGTCACCGGGATCTATTCTTCGACTGCTTTTTAATGAGAACCTCCTGACAATTGCTGTTTGACTAATCTCCTCTGCAGTTTCACCACTTTTCTCTCAATTTCTTTATCTTCCAATTTCTCTCCCGCTTGCTCTTCTCCTCTCCCCCCTCTGCTGCTGACGTTGTAGTACATTGTGTTTGAGGCGGGACACGAGCCCATCCGTGACCAATCAGAAGAGAGCATTTATCAGGTACTCACAAGCTCGTCTTGTCTCAGTCATGTTCTCGTCAGCTGTGGTTAAGCTACCAACAACAAGCAGTTGCTAGCCAATAGCTAACAGCTCCATCACTCTTTCAGGGGATCAGTATGTTGTGGCCGGCTCCTGACGTTAACGGCTTCTGTTGTCACTCATATAAATGTAGATACAGGAAATAAAGGAAGAGGCAAACAACCAGCCAACATCCTCTAAGGGCCCTGACAGCTAAAGCTAGCCCAGGGAGATGAGCCCCTCTCTGGGTGCACCCCTCTGAGGCGTGGGCAGACCTCCGAGGGATGGGGAGGGGGGGAGGGTACGATGTGTGCGAGGGGATGTGGAGGTTATTCTTGGGCTGTGTGGAAGGCGGACCTCTTCTCTTTTTCTCTCCTCCCCTCCCTCTTTTCCCGAGGAGATGAAAGAAAGCGGGGGAAAGAAAGATTAATCACCAGCCTCCCGTTTGATCTTTAAATAAAATGGATTGAAAATAGACGGAGCGCTGGCGCGTGCGCAAACACACACAAACAGAAACATGAACACACACACACACACACACACACACAGACATACAAACAAACCCCCGCCCCCCCGCCCTAACACACACACACTAGGCGTAAGAAACGTGAGCCTCAGCCAGCCTCCAGCCACAGAGGAACTAATGTATGAATAAAGATGGCAGCTTCTGGAAATAAACATGTGAAAGAAGTAACAAGAGGAGGAGAGAGAATGGGACAGGCTGTGCTAAATAGATATCCACATTCTCCATCAGCGCTGTTCTTCATTTAGCACACAGTATGATTAGGGCACATCCGACTCTGCGAGAATAAAAGTTTATTTTAAACATTGTGCCACTGTAGGAGAAACGAAACCCACAGGAATCCCGGGATCCATCCGTATCGACATTGTGCCATCAGCGCTCGTTGTGTCTTCTCATTGCACACACTGTCAAATCTATCCGCCTGTGTGACACAGAGATATTACATGTCTCCATGTGTGTGACAATCTGAGTTATTACATGTCTGTGGGCGTGATAAGCAGCCTTATCCATTCTTTATTAGGGAGAGAGAGAAAGACCATCACCGCGGGCCCGTAGTCTACTGATTACCCTCACAGATGAGTTCTCACTCCACAGATTTTAATTCTGATTATCCCTGCGCACACACGCACACACACACGCACACACCACTGCTGATTGATCAGATTCGTGAGGAGCCAGGTTTCAGGGCTTTGTGTTGGCGTCCAGCGTGTCGCAGTGCTGTAACAGTGATAAAGTGTGTTTCATTGTTTGATTGAACCAGAGGTAACAGGCTCTCTGACTTTGCTGGCTGATTGTGTAGGTTCCCACCAGTCAGCAGAAGGAAGGGGTCTATGACGTCCCAAAGCGACACCCAGTGAGTGACCGTGTGTTTGCCTTGTGTCCCACCAACCCCCCTCCCCCCCAGCCTGCCTCCCCCTCTCAGACAAACCTCTCAGCTGTCCCACCATTACAGGAGCCTTCGGCGCCTTAGCCCTAATCCCGCAGCGACTCTTCTTGCTGTTAGCATCTCTCCCACATAAGCGATCGGGCGCGATTGTCCCCTGAGAGGTTTGCTGGGACCCAGTGCTCTCGTGCAGCGTGCTGTGCTCCTCCTCTTGCTTGTGCCGTAGCTGTGGTGGCCGGCGCCCTTCTCCTCGTGCCTCGTGGTGCCTGCTCCTCGTGGTTAGCTGGGATGCTGTGCGTGAATGTGTGCGTGTCGTGTCAGTTTGCTCGATGAAGCATGCCTGGCTGTGGTTCGCCAGTGGTGAATCCAATGAAAACCTGCATGACTTTATCCCAGATTGTGCCGAACGTACGTTTTGTCACTGTCATATCTTTCCTTTAATGGATATAAATTATACGTCTGGCTTCATACGTGCATGTTTTTGAACAGATTTTCACCCTCTTCATGCATATATGTACGAGTGTTTGCAGTGTAAATCTATATGACTGTGTTTGTGTGTGATTACGGTGCTGGTGTGTGCGTGGTGTATGTTTAAGCTCCTGTTATTGGCTCACACTGCCAGTGGTTAAAATGAAAGATGACCTTGACCACTGTCAGGCTGCACTATAACTCAGCTGCTCTTTTATCTGCCTATAAAGATGCTGGTTATATTCCCGCCTGATTTAATCTGCTAAAATCTTCACACTCACAATAACCAGGCTGCTGTCCTGTGCGTGTGGATGTGAGGCTGTATGCGTGCGTGTGTGTGTGCGCTTCTGTTTGAACGCTTCATCCCATGTTGCTGTTGTGTAAATCAGTTTTCCCTCAGTCCACCCAGAGCCCACCAGCTCTGTGTGTATCCCCCTGCAGTGGCTCTTTTATCCTTAAACCGTTAAAACTGGACTCCTCCACGTCAGTACTGGCAGTCACAATCCCACTCTATGAGTTTTGGTAGGCTTGGAATCAGTCTCGCAGTTTTCTGGCTGCATATTATCCTCAGCTTTGGTAAGAAGCTTACCGGCACCATAGTATTTCTGTTCGCTCCTCACCCAGCCCACAACACATGCTGCTATTTGGATTGCCTTTGTGTTGGCAGGTGTCTGAACGTGAACAAATCCAATATTTCTCTCTTGTTGTGCAACCAATTGGACTAGTCGTCCATTCTGGTTTAAATAAAGCAAATTCAAGTCTTTTTTTCTGCCTCCCAGTCAGTCAGAGGGAGTAAATTTAACCCAGGATCACAGAAATGTAAGAATCTGTTTCGTGGGAAACGGCGTGTGTTGTAATTTTAAGCTAATTTTATTTGTTTTAAGATAAATCCACACGCACAGAGGGCCGCTGTGCAGCGCTCTCTCTGGCTTGAATCTTTCAAGCGTGTTGCTCTGCAGTCAGAGATGTCACAGCAGGTCTTTTCCATCAGGAGTTGAAATGCTGCATTCACATCACACTGTTAATATGAGCAGCCTCGAGGAGGAATGGGGAACTTGTGATGGCCGCAATATCTTACATTTATTGGAAAGAACTGCAGAAGTGTCAAAAAGGAATGCTAAAATGGCTTCAAAGCTAATGTTGCTGACGGTGCAATATAAATAAAATCCATTGTTATTGCCAAGCCAGTGAATTACAAAGGAGCCAAATAGCCAACACAATAAGTTATAGTTAGATCTGCTTCACACAGTGAGCGCTTTAGGGCTGCTTGATGAAGTTAAATCATAATCCTGATTATTTTGATAAGTATTGAGATGACCATTATCTAACATGGTTACTCACTGATTTAGGAAACTTCGTGCGCTTATTGAGCTTTAAAACTCTTTTTAACAGTCCGTTTTCTAAAACTTGAAACTGAAAGATAGTAACATCTAAATGTCGTATGTGCAGCGGCATCGTGGGCTTACGTCTGACTTTTCTCCTGCTCAGAGCCCATGGAGAGAGCCCATACATGCGCTGAAAGCTGTCCGAAGCTTCGAGTCTCTTCTAACTTATTTGAGGTTTTGGGACCACCACAGCGCGCGACCCCGCCTGCGATCACGCAAACGGCTGAACTGGCTTCACCTTTCCTGTTGAAAGCCTCTCTTTCTGTCATCTTGGCTTGAGCCGAGCTAAACACACCACCGCCCGGTTGAGAGCGAGTTAGAAATAATGTGTGAATACCTCAGTAGCTCTTCAGCCGTCATGGCGTGAACGCAGCAGAAGTACCTGTTGTGACATTGCTGACCGGGGAACGACCAGAGGCTGCTGCGCTTATCTGACCGTCGCTATTTAGAGTGGATTTACGGTTTACTTCATTGGCGGGAGAGGTTCATTGTCTTCTCAGCAGAGGGATTGACAGTGGACAGTTGCGTTAGATGAGATCATTGCCGTGTGTACACACCACACCTCGGACGATATGATACCGCAGGCAGAAATGTGACCTCCTGTCTGAAGCAATCTCTTCTGTTGTTTACTCTGTCACCTTCTTAAACGAGGCAAATCAATAAAACACACACAGACACACACACACTATGCCATTTCAATCTACTGATCCCTTGACCCTGGAAAAACTGAGAGTGTGTTGAGTCAACAGAAGACCTCTCTGCCTCAGAGTCCAGACAGAGAGGCCGGCAGAGGAGCACCGACCGACCAAGCAAACACATCAGCTCTGCTCAAACACGGGATTAGCATGATAAGATTAATATATCTAATTATATACAAGTATATGATGTGTAGTATATTTGACCTGTATAAGTGGGTCATTGCCGTACATTTAAAGCTGTGTCTTAATTGGCCGAGCTTCCTGGTTTAAATAAAGTTTGCATTAAAATAGCCCCCTCGGTCTGATGTGTGTGGTAGGTTTTGCCGTGTGTGTGTGACGTAAAGCGAGAGAAAAATGTCCACAATCTGGTTGTGTTGCGAGTCTGTGCGTGTTTGCATGTGAGCAGTGTTTGCGGCATGAACCGGCACGATCAGTCAGTCGGTAGGGGGTCAGCAAGGTGGCGCTAATTAAAGGGGCTGCGTTAATTGTATGCGGAACACATGTGCATAGGTAATTACTGTTTCCCTGGGGATGGCTAATTGATAGGTGGCGGCTGCACTGATAAAGATAAAGGGCCGGGCAAAGAGATGGCGAGAGTGTATAATGGGCACAGATGGATAATTGGCAGGGCAAGAGAGAGAGGGATGGACCGAGAGAGAGTAAAGAAAGGAAGGCAGAGGAGTGGGCGGCGTAAGACTTGTAGCTTTTAGCAGAAAAACCGGAGCTTTTCTGTGTTTCAGTCAGGTAAAGTTAAAAAAAACTCCACATTCGGTGCAATTCATCAGTTGGATTTAAATCAACCATTATGAGTTTACAGATTTCAGGAGAAAAACATCCAGTAGAAAAATGTACAGTATTTCCAGAACTGATTAGTATTGGCCAAGCTGTTATTGTCCTTCAGTATCCGCTAATGATGGCCATGCTTCATGCTTTCATCCAAAGGAAAGCATACACTCAGCAATATTGTAGTGCACCAGCTATTCTTGCTTTGCCAGACCAATCTGCACATCACGAGTCAGTGCCAGTGCTGGCGAAAGGTCTGGCAGAGCCCATCATTATTCTGCTGTGGCTGGAAAAAAAAAAATATTGGAGGATGTTTGTACAGTCAGATTTTTCAGGCGTGGGTGCAAAATACATGCAGACACATGAGCACGGCTTGTTTTTAGAGCGGCTCAGATGCAGGAAGGCGCCAGCTCTCAGCTGCCGGCTGCACAGGGAACACTTGTTAGTTGCACAGATTCATTTTTGGCTTGGTTTTTTTTTTCATTGGATTTGTTGTTGATGATAAATAATAATAAGCACAGTGCTGGCCTTATCCTGTAAAATTTAGACTAGTAGTCGCTTTGATGGGGATCCAGCTCGTGACGACGCAGAGCAGGCTAGCAGGAAGGAAGCTGCTTCTTCCCATAATGTAACATGCTGCCTCCCTGCGCTCTCACATACAGCATGTTAGATGATCCAGCCCCTCTCGCTGTGTCTGCCTGCTTGTCGGCCTGTCTCACACTGTGTTTCCAACACAGGGGAGCAGGCTTTACTGAAACACAAAGAGGGTTTAAACCCCTGCTCGCTGCTGTAGTTTAGACTAAAGGTAGGGATGATCTTTAAACCTTTTTAAATCTTCACATGGGCTCTGAGTCTGGGAAGAAGAACCTCGCTCCGTGCCTCCTGACCGTGTGTGTGTTTGCGTGCGTGAGTGTGTTTTGTGACTGTAACACCTGCAGACCATCATATTTCCCTCATTTCACCTCGCCCCCTTCTGTCGCACCCTCCCTCTGTGTGTATGAAAAACAACTAATATGCTGGTGTGTGAGCCCACTTTCATCCCACCCGCCATCTAACACTTGGGGTTGTGATTGCAGAACGGACATGAACACACCCCGCACCACCAACATCATCATCAACCTCACCATTATCATGCTCAGCCCCTCCAACAAGAACAAACTGAACAGCAGCAGCAGAGGCAGCAGCAGCAGGAGGAGGCAGTGGCGGATCTGCTAGACTTAGATCTGTCAATGACGACCCAGGTAAGGCGCTCCACGCACGGTGCTGTTGTTGTTGTGGCTCAGACGAAAGCGAGGTGTTTTCAGTCTTTGTGAGGAGGGAACGTACTGTCCGAAAGGTTGCTTATCAGCCCTCGTGAACTGCCTCTTCAAGCATATCCTCAGATGATCTCCTGTCCGCCGTCCTCCTCTGCACCGCACCACTTTTGTTCTCCTCTCGTCGTAAGTCACCCCAACTCTTGACCCCTGTCATTTATGAATAAAACATGGAGCCTCGCTGTTGCATAGTAACCAGGCTGAGGCAGAAGTCGAGCTGCGTATGTGCCGGCGCGTTCACACCTGCATGTGTGTGTGTGTGTGTGTGTGAGGAGAAAAAAAAAACACGCCGGTAGCGCTGAGCGGAGGTCCTTTAAGGACGGCGTGGACGTAAAGGTCAGATTGTCTGTCAGAGAAGGCGGTGGGGGTCGGAGGGGTCAGCAGCCAGTGGCGGTCATCCCGCCCGCTGACACACTCGCAGACAAAAGCTGCTCAGAGCACATTAATAAAGCACTCATAACACTCTGATAATCACAGCGCTCTGACCCCACCGCACCGCCAGAAAGAATACAGAGTCAGGCGACTTCACCAGCAGTGGACAGAAAGTCTATAAACCTCGAACACTTCCTGTCCTGTGAGCACTCGCTCCGGCGGCGTCCCTCCTGCGCCGGCGGTTTCTGTTTGAAGAACGTTAGCAAGCGCTCTGCGGTGTTGACTCAGCGCCACAACACTCAGTAACAGCTATAGGAATTTATTGTGTTTGAGAGGAGTGTTTCTCAAAATGTGTTTCGTGAGTTTAATCCCATGGACAGCCTGTTATCAGTCGTCATGGATGCACCATTTTGCGTATCACGGATATCTAGCTCATCGTCTTGTTGAGTTGATCTTTATCTGCTGTGCTAGACTGTGCAGCAGTCGTCCATATCGCAGCGTCCTATCCCCCTTCCTCTGGTTCATATCCAGACCCATAACTGTAAAACACCATGCCCACAGATCCATTTTCTGATACATGTAAAAAGGACTTGTGGTGTACGGGTGACCTACGAGAGGGAAGATATTCTAAGAACATTCATTATCTCAAAAGAAATTATCCGCATCCATGATTTATGCTAATCTCTGACCATGTATTCAAGGCTTAAATTCCTTTACGACTAAAAATAGAGTTTCCTTCACTTGCCACCGGCCTAAAGATATTATTAATGTGCAAAAAAATGGGGGAGATACTAAAGAGAGGGATCATGGGGAGACTGTGAAAGGAAACAGAGCGATACAGAACAAATTCAGATCAAATAGAAAGGCTGCTGTGTCGGAAAGTTACTCCCTCTGAGGCACGCCACACATCCTCTACAACAGGGGAACATTAATGACTGATCCAGAGGGAGATACTGGCACAGTGATGGTGCAGGGGGTGTGGCAGTACCCCCACTCCAACAAAAGTCGGCATGTAAAACAGAATGTGACGATTAGCTAATCCTTTTTGACCAATGCGCTCCTGAAAACAGCACAAAGACAATATATTTAACGTGTGACCTCATCAGCTTCATTGATTTTTGTAACATTCCACAGGTAGACCGGTTCATTGGTAACAGGTGATTTGCAGATTGCATTCTGCTTTTAATTCCAAAGCGTCCCAACTGCTCTGGAATCAGGGTTGTAGATCAGCTGGTGGAAAGCATCTTTATAAAGTAACAGAGGTCTTTATTGATCCCCAGAGGGGAGCGAGCAGGTGCTGCAGCAGCACAGGGTCACACGTCTGTGCAGATGGATAGAAAAAAGTACAAAATAATCACTAAAAGAATATGAGATAAAACTAGAAACTGCACAAGAGCATTCAAGTCAAGGCGTTCAGCCTGCAGCACATGCGGTACCCGCGCACAGTGTTGTACATGTGGAGCAGATGACAGAGATTGTGATAACTCTTGGTAGGTATGTCATCATAATCAATCATTTCATCTCATTGTCCCATCTCTCCTCACCCCTCTGTTACGTCGCCCGCCTCGCTGCCGCAGTCCTCAGGTAGGTGCCACCAACGTGCCGAGCTGGTGTCGTGCTGCATGCGGTGTGTGATGCATGTTGCACTGGAATGCAAACGGACCCAGAGAACGACTCAGGTACAGCAGTGTTGTTATTGTGCCTGACTGGCAGCGTGTGCTCTCTCTTCTTCTCAGAATATCAACCAATTAGAGATTTTTGGAGACATGTCCACACCTCCTGACATCACCTCTCCATCGGTGAGTAGCTGTCACACACACACACACACATACAGTTTTTGATTTACATCTTGTGAAGTCCTCACTCTGTTTCCAACGCTGAGTTTTCTGTTTTTCCTCCATCGCGACCTGCGCAGACCCCCGCCTCTCCAGCCAACACCCTCGACCCCTCGCAGGGCCTGCAGCCTCCCACGGAACTGTTTGCTCCCTTCAATCCTGCGTCTGTGCCCTCAGGTGGGACCTTGTTCATTTGCTGCTTAAGCACAGCGCCGCTACAAGCAGAGGGGAAACAAACGCGGCGGGAGAGAGCGAGCCGAGAAGGGAGATGAAGGCGAGGTGGAGAGTCGGAAAATTCGGAGGCAGAGGGCAGAAGGAAGGGGGGGGGGGGGGGGGAGATAAATAGAGAGGGACGGAATAGAATTGAAATGTAGATGAGGGGAGGGGAGGAGGAGAAAAGGTGGTATTGGTTGCGTGTTGAATATGAAATGCATCATTAGCTTGCTGCCTCAGATGCTGCTGATGTACCTGTCGCTGAGGCTGCTGTGGCGGTCAGAAGAAAGTAATAAAACATGCTGAGATGATTGCAGTGAAGACTCCTCTGTACGCACGGGGCTTCTGGGAATTAGACACCGGCGTGTGCTTTTAGTTTCTCCCTTTCCCGTCCTTACTCCCCCTCCTCACCTCTGTTCCCCCTCCCTCTCTGCCGGCGTAGCGGGCGGTTGGGGTTAGATGTCAGCTTTCTGTGCTGTAGGTAACAACCAGAGACCAGAACCAGGAGACGAGCGAGTGTGTAATAGAATAAGCTTCCAGTGATGAGTTTGAGTGATTTTAATGAGTGCGTGTTGAGCTCTGCCTTTTCATAATGACTCTGCCTCGTTCTGGAGGTAATTATGATAGTTCACCATGACCATTAAGAGACGCCACATTATCTGCAGGCAGAAGTAGGGCAGCACTCTCTGGTGATGCATGGGTTATTATCTGTGCAGAGGAAAAGCAGCATCACCTCCTCTTTTGTCCTCTTTTTTTGCCTCATTGTTAAGATTTTACAAAATTTTTACATTTTCTGTGGTTTTCTTTCTCGCCCTCACCACCAGGTTATGTGACGATGGGAGCAGTACCCCCCGGCCACTGGTCCCAGCAGGCGTTCGCCGCCCAGACGCCGCTGGCCTTCGGGGTCCAGTCTCCCCTAGGTCCGGTCGCCCAGGTGCTGCCGGGCGGCCAGCCTCTCATCTGGGGCCAGGCCAACATCTTCCCTGCCACCCAGCAACAGTGGGCAGCCATGGCAGCCGGAGCCTTCCCCCCCACAGCCTACCTCCCTGCCCAACCTGTGGGCACTCTGCCCGCCGCCATGTTCCAGACTCTCACCCCCGTCACGACTGTGACTCCAGCCGGCGAGAGCCACTCAGGTGCTGGAGCCAGCGCTTCAGCTCCCTCCCCTTCAGCGTCGTCGAGTCCGCAGCACGGGGAGAGGGCGAGGAAGATGGGCAAGGAGATGTTCAAGGTGGGGGGTTAATGAGTGAAGAATTCTGATGAGACCAGCATTAGGATTCCTACTGAGAACTCCATTTTCCAAGTCTTTGTGGTCATTTCTGTGTAAAAGCCAGAGAAACCAGGAAGGGTTTAACTCAGGAGACGAGGAACAAACTGCAGCAGAGGTCCTCAACTCGGCATCCTCAAGCATGAGTCAACACCTCGTCTATGAAGTCTTATTTCTAATCTCAGAGTGGCGCCTGAGTACAACTGGAATTTGGTCAAAACCAAACTAAATTCAGCGTGAGCCTCCGTGGAGTTTGTTCTGCCAGTGGTCTTAGTTATGATGGTTCAGGCCAAATACTGTCACATGGGTGAGAC
The DNA here is from genome assembly GCA_037975065.1 of Chaetodon trifasciatus. NCBI lineage: Eukaryota > Metazoa > Chordata > Actinopteri > Chaetodontiformes > Chaetodontidae > Chaetodon > Chaetodon trifasciatus. Next base: position 821,463 of record JBBMOE010000039.1, read on the forward strand.
TGTTGATGGAGGCTGAGTCCAAACATCTTGAGACCAAGACAGGAAGCATTAAAACCCAGTTTTTAGCCATGTTGATCAAGTTGTCTTAGTTAGATGTGTACCTACAGTGTCTCCCATCAAAACCAGTAAAGAAGGGCTTACGTTTTGAATGCCCTTGAGTCAAAGTGTGAAAGTCCTCCCTGAGCAGTGTTTCCTTCTCCCCTCAGGATTTTCAGCTGGCGAAGCCTCCGGCCATGCCGTCGAAAAAGGGCGAGCAGCCCAGCTTAACAGGAACCTCAGAGGCATTCAGCACTTACTTCAGCCGTGTGGGCACCGCCCAGGACACGGACGACTGTGACGACTTTGACATTTCTCAAATGAATCTGACACCCGTCACCTCCACAACACCATCCACCAACTCACGTAAGAACTCCAGCTGCTCGTGTTGTTATCTCCGCTCTAAGAACCGAGCGTTTTACCTCCGTCTGACCCGTCTTGTCCCGCCCTGCAGCACCCACCCCAGCCCCCAGGCAGAGCTCTCCCTCCAAGTCCTCAGCCTCCCATGTCAGTGACCCCCCCACCGACGCCACAGACCCGCCCACAGACGACTCGTTCGGGGAAGCAGAGGGCAGCCCAAGTCGCAGTGGAGAGGAGGATGCTGTAAGTGTGTGTAGACGTGTGTGAGGATGGTGGAGGTTTGTGGAGTAACTCCAGTGTGTGTGCCTTTAATAACTCACTCCTTATGCTGCCATACCCTGAGCAGCGTGTTGATCTGCTGATAAATAGCCTTTGTAGCCGTGTTGGCGGGCCAGGTAATCACTGCGGCTGATTGGGGAGCCGACGCCGGTTTGTCCCGCGCTGTGCGAGTGTGTTCGTGTGAATGTGCACATGAAGCGTGTGTGTCTCAGTAGTAGCCTGCCTGCATAAGCAGACGGTTCGGTGTGTGTGCGCATGGTCAACACAGCGTTAAATTAGCTGGTGGAGTTGTCAGGGACATCATTAAGCTGTTATTAATACCAGCCAGGTAGCGTCCATACATCACCACTTCTACACGGACAGACTCATCTCTGGTGAGATAGAGGAGGAATAATGCCCCAATTCTTCTTCCAGGGGCAATTAATATTTATTTTACCAGCAGCACCTCGATCATAGAGAGGAAGTGAGAGAAATTAAGCAAAGATGATGAGATAAAGAGAGATTTTTCGGGAGGGTGGAGGAATTCCCTTTGCCTTTGACCGAAGTCCTTGTGGAAGGAGTGACCTTCTGAGACTCGTCTGGTACTTCCTGTGCCATTTTTCTTCCAGCCCCTCTCTCTCTCTTTTCTTTCATGCTTGCCGCTCTCCCTTCTCTTTCTCTCCGCTCTCCAGCCGTGAAACATTAGTTTTATGCCTTCAATCCGGTTATTATTGGAAAAAAAAAAAAAAAAAAAACTTTCACAGTGCTGAAAATGTCAGCATGCCCGAATAACACACAGAAGCTTTACACAACCCGGAGAAACGCGCTGCTGATGGCGGCACCGAGCGAGTGAGTGCGGCGAAAAGGTTACAAAGAAAGAAAGGACAGGAAAGACGGAGCGAAGGCAGAAAAAAACAGCCTCCCGCTCCCTGCGGGGAGAGGGTGTAAAAAGCAGGAAGTGTTTTAGGAAAAAAGCAGCGGATCGATAGAGCGAACTCCACAGAGGCTTTCATAATAGACATCTGTAAATGAGAGCTCGCACGTGTGTGTGTGGTTAAGTATGTTTGTGTGTATTCACAGATGTGTTTCTGAAAGCGACAGCCTGTGTGGGCTGTGCTTTCGCGCTCCGGCTGTCCTTATTCCTCCTCCAGAGTATTGACACCTTTTCTCTTTTGCTTCCTGTTAACGTCTTCTCTTGTAGTCTTTACCGATCCTCCTTTCAGATTTATTCTGTCTGCCTTCCACTCTCCACTTATTTCCTCCTCTGATGCTCCTCCATCAACTTCTCTCTCTGCACTTTTCTCCTCCTTCCCCTTCTTCCCCTCTTTAGGCGTGTGGTTCTGGGTCGCCCTGCCCCAGTGAGACAGCAGAGCCCAGCCCAGACCAGGCCAGTCCAGAGGCTGGGAGCTAGATAGCAGCAGGGCAGGGTAGGTATGGATGCCTCTCCTCCCTCCTAACTCCTCCTCCTGTAACCTCCCTGCCCTCGCACCTGCCGCTTCCTGTGTGCTGCATCTTTTTTTCATCTTTCCCTCCTTCTGTTGCATCTCTGTTCTCGTTTCTCCTTCACCTGCTCAAAGGAAGGCGTGTGCTTGACTGCCTCTGAGTGGTGCGCATGAGTATTTGCTTGCGTTTCGCTCCGTGTGTCATAGCCTCACCTGGAGTTTTGTAATTATCTGTTACGATGTGGCGTCGTGTGTTTGAGTTTTTGCAACAATACGTGACGAGTTCATCACGCATGATCACTTTGGCCATAGTGCTCTGTGCCCTCATTGTGTCCTGTCTTTCTGACATGTACCTACATCACACCCAGATCCCTAAATAGCGCACATCTCACTGGGAAAGCCAATCGTGTGTGACAGCCAATCAGAAACTGTGCACTTCACTGAACAGGACGTCTTGTGGGATTTGTCAATGCCGTGCGCAATATGCTGATCTCGGATGTTTAGCTTAATTTAAAAATGATGCGTGCTGTCATTTGAATGCATTATGCATGTTACATGATGTAACGTAACTCACAGTATGTGCCTTATTGTTAAGGCGATCAAAGTGACGGAGAAGCAGCTGCTGTCAAAACTCAGAGAACTGCTGATGTGTGTGTTCGATCCTGCTGGAAAACTTTCAAAGTAATTTCCTTTGGAGACATGTCAACATGCGGCTTGCCCACACGAGGAGACAGAGGGACACAAACACACACACACACACACACCAAAGAGGAGAGCCATTTTGATCCCTGCCTCCCTACCCGGAGTCCTCACCCACACAATTCCCGGCTGTGGCTCCTTAATGATAGCTGCTGGCACTCACACAGGGAAAAATGTAATGGTTTTGTTTTCATCAGCTAATACTGGGGTGCCAAGATTAATGACTGCCCCGACATAATTGGCATTAATTAAAACCCAAGAAGCCTTCTAGTCCTTCCCCACTCCAGGAGAGGAGGAGGAGCGGCTGAGCGTCCTCTCTCCCCTGTTGGCCGCCGTCCTCGTATTCAGCCGGCCTGAAAGCTGCAGGGCAGCAGGTGGATGCGAGCCTTAAGTGGGAGGACGGATTGTGGAGTGCCGAGTGGTGAATCTGGCTCCTGACTGACTGTGTTATGGCCACAAGCACTGAGTTTTTCCTCTGTAGTAGGTGGACAGCTTTGGTCCCGGTCCAATGCCGCTGCTCCCATATGGTGTTTACTTGCTCAATCACATCGACTTTAGACATCTCCCCAAACACACACCCACACCTGTGTGATAGGCCCGGCTATTCCCCAGACAAGAACACCTGTGATCGATACTGTCGCCACCTGTGCTCACACTGGAGCCAAAAATATGTGAGAGCGCGCTCGCTGCCGGCCTGGACCGCCTGTCCTGTCCTCCCCCTCCCACTGCGCGGCTCCGACAGACGTGTGTTCAGGCTGGTGGGAGTGTAAGTGTTTTTTTTTTTTTTCTGGGGTGATCTCATCATGTCCAGCGAACGCTCCCGAGTCTCAGCCGTGAAATGGCCTGCTTCCACGGTTCACTGAGCAATCTTGCATTGCTCCCCGCTGCCCAGGGCGTGCCGCTCACACACACACACACACACAAATGTCCACACAAGTACCAGCCAGGCTGCATATTTTGGCCTTCAGGCTGGTGCTATGCCAACACATCACTCATACCTCCGCCCAGGCCCTCCCCTCGTCCTCTCTCTCGGCCCGGGGTTGATGGAGCTGAGGCGGCCCCGGTTGGCAGAGCCGGTTAGATGATGCGGGCTGACACTGCCGGGCTGCGCTCTGGTGCAGGGGCTGAGCAGTGTGTGCTCGCTGTCACTGCTTGTCTCAGCCTCTTTGTCACCTCTCAGGGCTGCTGGCAGCTACTTTCTGCTGACTGTCTGGCCTTGGCCGGCCCCACAGTTACAGCTCTGTATCCCAGAGCCCAGAGCCTCGGATGAAGCATCCCTCCAAACCTTTAACCTCAGTCTTCTGTTCAGGTGGATGCAGATTCTGCAGCAGTCAGGCTTTGGTGGGATTTTGAGCCTTTTTTGCCTTCGTTTTTTTTCTCCCGGATACAACTATCCCACAGGAGAGCTGCAGTCAGACACAACACGAATCAGATTTGCTTTATTTGTACAAATTTGTAATTGCTTTTAGCCACAACTAACCACAGACATTATGAACATCAGCTGTAATTCTTTTCATTATAGAGAAATCACATTTTCTCAATTAATCAGTTAATTATTTTGCCCATGCAGTCAGAAAATAGAGAAAAATGGCCTTTACAACTTCACAGAGCCTGAGGAGGATATGCCACCTGTCGGTCCTGAGCACAGCATCACCAGCATCAGCTCTCCACTGCAATGACATGCAGGAAACGTGACGTTTGCTTAAGTGTAACGGCCCCGTTTTCCTCCAGACCTCTCGACTCCACGTTAAGGAAGTCTTTGCCTTTGTGCGTGCCGTCACGGCGCCTCTGAATTTCAACTCGTGGCGTCTCAGTTAAGGGCAGCGCTCAGCGGCAGCAGAGGCTGTTGAATGTGATGAGGATTGCAGCGCTCTAGCGTCATTTATTTTCTGGCCTCGAGAGAGAGCGTCACTCTTTTTCTCACATCAGCAGAAATTTCTGTCGCTCCGGTCTGCTCACATCTTCAGGTTTCATCAGATTCTGAGAGCGCCGGGTACCGAATCCTCGCGTGGAAGTGACTGGAAGACCCCAGACTCTCTCTCTCTCTCTGCACAGAGTGAGAAAAGTCTTCCAGAATATAATTGGCCAGCCAGTGGTCTCCAATCAAGTTGTCTGCATGGCAGATTGAGTGGCTGGCTGTAATTATGTGTACGATAATAACGGGCCCATTGTGAGTGACTGCAGCAGGCTTGGTGCTCTGACTGCAGGGTGTTCCATCATCTGCTGTTGTCTTTCAGCTCAGCTGGAGAGAAATGCAGACATGATGACTCATAACTGGTCTTTCAAGGCGCTAGTTTATACCTCTGATTCATACTGGTCCTGCAGGGAGCCCGCAGAGGCAGAGAATATGCATGGGCGTGCGCAGTGACACACTTCGAAAGAATAACTCACACACGCGCACACACACACGTATAAAAAGGTTTGGCAAGCCAGGGGTGAAACCGAGAGGAGGAGTGATTGGACGTCTCCCCTGAAGCAGTGCGCTACTGCCACCTGGTGGTCGCACGAGGCACAGCAGCTTCCAAACCTTTGCAGATCTGGATCTTGCTTGTCGGGGCTTGCAGGTTGGCGATACTTGCAGTGCAGTCGATTGAGAGGATGAATCAGAAAGCGGGTTCCTCCCTTTTGATTGTGCTTCATATCATCATCATCATCATCGTGTTACGTGTGTGAACTGCTGAGGTCAGACGCCACAAATCCAGGCAGGTTTTAATGGAGAAAAGTTCAAGCTGTTTGAAATTGCTGATGTTTTTCTTCTTTTGTGCACAGAAGGGGAAGGACCCTCTCTACGCCCAGATCAACAAAGGGAAGAAATAAAGAGACACACAGGAAGACAGACCTGACCAGCACTGAGAGAACAGGAGGAGAACCCTCGCCCTGTGTGTGTTGTGTGTGTGTGTGTGTGTGTGTGTGTGATTATGTGTGTGTGTGTGTGTGTGTGTTGGCACATCTCCCTGCCTGGCCAAGCCCTTCTTCTTCTCCTCCGGCTAACAACCTCCCAGGAGGAGCCTCCACGCTCCCTCAGTCCTCCTCCATGTGCTCCTCCTCCTCCTCCTCCTCTCTGCAGTCTGCTCTCCTCCTGAGAGGAGAGAGCCCTCTCAGTCATTCACTCCAGGCAGGAGGGATATCAATCACCGAGACGGATCCAGTTCTCCCTCCACTGCGCTGTCTTCTCCTCTCCTCTCTCCTCCCTGTGGCGACTCACACCCAGCCTTACGGACATATCCTGCTCCTTCCCTTTCTCCCCCCTTCCCACCCTCCTCCTCCTCCTCCTCCTCCTCTGTCTTCGCTCTCACGCTCCTCCCTCCGCCTCCTGCGTCTGGCCCAGAGACTGTGCTGCCAAGGAGGGACTGAATCAAGCAGTGCCTCCCTTTCTCCGACACAAACACACACGCACGCACGCACATCGGGATTAGAGTGATCGCCCTTCGTTTTAACTGACTGAACCTGCATCTGTAGCGAGGAGATCCCACAGGAGGAGCAAAGACTCTTAACGGGCCTATCAGGGATGGCCCGTTGCTGGGATCGCCGCTTCTGATTGGTTGGTTGGTTCGGGCGTTATCTCCCCATTCTTTGTGAGTGTCTGCTGGATCACTATGCAGAAACAGACTCTCTGGGAGCTACTCACACACCAACTACACACTTACTGCGCACACAGCCGTCAGCCTACATATACTCACCGCACACACGCACACACACACACACACACAGTCATCGCTCACCCTCTCTAACATGCATAAACACAGTAATTTGCCAAATGTCTCTCCTCGCAGACAGGCTCGCACCGAGGCCAGAGGACCAGACATACTGAGGAATGGACCCTGTGAGGGAAGAGCTGCAAGTCAAACAGATTCTGTGATCGAACTGTTCATTCTCTATAGCTTTTGTACAATACCGATTAAAAACAAAAAAAGAACAAATTGAAAAATGGAATTTTTATTTTATAAGTCAATCAAGCCGCTGGGGTCAGCTCTATAGGAGTTATAGAGTCAACATGGCTTTAAGGCATCTGATCGTTGGTTTGCCAAACTCATTTTGTAAATAATGATAACAACAACCATTTTGTCCACCGGACTTCTGCGCCATAAAATAGGAAGGCTTCAGTTATGCAAACTCTCGACGTTAACCCAAGCAATACCAACATATGTTTTCTTTTCCCTGTTTTGCCGTCACGTTTCGTTGCCCTCTGATGTCGTTCTGTTCTCGTGCATGGATGTTCTGTGTCTTTGTCTTAACCTCACTTACTAATCCAGCTGCACACCTCTCCCCACCCCACCACCCCGTCTGTCTTTTCTAATCCCACCACCTCGCATTATTAAACTGATTAGCTTCTGCGGTTTGTGTTACTCAAAGCCTTTATACACACCATAGCTCTGTGTGGCAGGCGGCAGACGCAGTGTCGCTCGCTGCAGCCCAGACTGCTCCTCCCCTCCGTCCCGTTCCCCCAGAATGGTCTTTAAGCACGGTGACGCTCTGCCCGTCTGTCTGTCTGTTGGTCAGGTGCCAAACTGCTGCTGTCCGCGTGTGGACCGCAGCATCCTCCGCTACAGCTACATCAACTGTGATGCCAATGACCCCCTATTTTATGGCCAGAGTCCCCATGTCACTCGAGAAGTCTTTTGGACTATGATGTTGATTAACTCGAAAATTTGACAACTAGAAGATGAGCAAAGAAGTTGAATAAAAAGGGAAACGTTGCTGTTTGAGTACATAACATTTCTAGACCTATTTTAACTTTACCTCAGCTAACAGTTTCTTAATGTAAATTGACACATTATTTTTATCTTTATGAATATGACATTCTACAGTGGGTTTTTAGATGATTTTTTGGTTTTCTCTTGATTTACGTATTCCACCATGTATTACTGTTACAAATAAACACATCCCAAATGACTGATATGTCTGTTTATGTGTCTGGGTGTGTGTTTGTGTGAAAGAGTCGGGCCTAATGGTGTGCGCCTGGCAGAGGTGACCCCCACTGAGTCTTTAGTGTAAAGCAAGCGCCACAGTATTTTGTTGTAATTTAACGCGCCTTTAATGGCCTGTCACATTCTGCTACACTGGCAGCCTCTAATGCAAGCTGTCATAAGCTTTATTAGCAGCCGCCTGCAAAACAAGGACTTGGGCCTGCTTCCTCTTACTTTCAAATGGAAAAGGGAAGCACGTTACAACAGCTTTGACACACTTGGTTAAGTCCAGGATAAACTGAAACTACTGTTTTTAAGGCATCAGTTCACTCAAATCGCACATAAAACGGTGTCTCATTGATGCACAGCGGCATCTGGCCGTGCTTTGTTTCACTTTTACCTGTTGAGCTTTTGAAATCTGAGGTCTTTTCCACCGCCTGTACGTTGTGGAGGTGAATGGAATCTTGTTCTTGCTGCTCATTGCATTGAAAAATTACATTTGACAGCGGTGTGCCGTTCCAAAAAAACACTGTCACCGGATAATCCACAATCCTCGCTGTCAGCACTTTACTGTCCAGGATAACCGGTGCATTATTTTTTGGAAGGACTGCTTGAATTTTTATAATGTTTGTATTTCTTCAATGCTGGAAAAAGAACCTCAGTTCACCTCCAGTGCATTGTGCCAGAAAGTTCAGATTGATATCTCCAAACGTAAGCAGATGAAATTAAAACAATCTGCATGGCTGAGTGAAAAAGTTTCATCTCATTTCCAGCTGAAATGTTTTCCAGTCCTCCGAATATGTCTCTGCACTGACCACACCAGTGGGTTTCTGTTTAATAATCAGCCAGATAAACAATGCTGCAGTCCTCTCATACAGTTACAATATGTCAAATCTCTCATGTGGCCTGAAACAAAGGCCTGCGAGTTATACAATGACAAGCAGCCATTTCTGTATTGGAGGTGAGTCCCTGACACACCTGTCAGCGCAAGCTCAGGTTGGCAGTAGGACAGACTATCCCTCACAGCTGTCCTCTGAGGGCCTGTGGTATATGTATGTCATATTACAAATACCTGCTTAAATACTTTTGTATTCCGTGTGACAAACCTGGAATGTTGACCGACCTCTTGTGTTTCCTTTTCCTCTACGTTTACCGTCAAGAATCGGTCGAGGCCACAGACAGCAGAGCGTGCATCTGACGGCACATTACCTACAGAGCTCACCTTCTCACAGCTGCAGCACGCGCCGCATTGCAAAGCAGAGGCTTCGCGTGATTTATTGTATGGTGGAAATTTAACAGCTATAAGAACAACAAGTCCAGGTTACATGACAGTGAGTCACATTTGCGCACAGGCTCTGCGCGCTGCCAGCCGGGCGACATTCCTGAAGGACACACACACACACACACACACACACACACAGTGCTGCTCAGAGTCAGTGAGTTGCGTTAAATGACAGACCCGTTTGACGAGACGGACTGTTTTCCAATGATGAGTGCGAGTATTCCGACTCAGCCTCATTCCTCCACTGAAACCATCTCAGTGCGCATGGGACACTTCTGTCGATCCGAGTGGGCACAGGACGGTGAAAGTGTTGGGTTTTATTTTTTTTAAGTCTTCTCATTGGACACAATGAGAGGCTGAAGAGGAAATTCGCCGGAGTTCAACTTATTTGACGAAGAAGGCTTTTGTCGTGTCGGAGGATAATTAGAAACTCAATGGATCAGGTACGGTGACTTTTATTTTATTTTTAGACCTGATTTATTATCTACAACTGCTTCCGGAGAGAGTGCTTGACGACAGTTTGATCTGTCATATGGGTAATATTGGCAATTATTATGACATTTTATGCTGCGTTAACAGGTGTAAGTCTGCTTCCTGTCATATGAATCTTTAAAGAGTTCGTGTCTGTGAAGTGAATGGAGTCATTGTCCAGCAGCTACAGTCATTATACATATCTGAGCCTCTTATGTGGTGTATGTTTGTGTGTGTGTGTGTTGAAACCCTCCTGATTGAGGCAGATCACCACAAATCAGATCCGCCTACTTTCTCTATTCATCTGTGCAGAGTGACTAATGCATATGCAAATGATATAAACCCAAAACTGTTGTCCTGTTGCGAAAGGTGATGAACTTCCATGATTTCATTCTTCATCTTACCATCACACTGTCGTTAACATCAAGTGACAGCTTTTTCTAAGCTCACGCAACATCAGATGAACATAGAATTTAGGTGTTTTGCTGAAATTGAACTTCAGGTTTATTGCATTGTATGGTGCTTTAAACAGGAGGACGTGCTGGACTTTGAGGCCTTGAGGGCCAAGTTCCAAGACAAAGAACTCCTCCTGAAGCAACCGAAGTTCAAACCTGCTCTCCCAGAGAAACCAAAGGTTGTCCCTCCTCCCCAGAGCCCCCCTCACCACATCCCCGCAGGAGCACGCCCCTCCCTGCTCACCTCCATCAGCCAGAGCCTGGAGGGGAAGACGGCGGTCGCCCCCAGAGTGGTCTTCAAGGATGCGAAGAAGGAGAGCAGGAAGTCTCTCATCCAGGTTGACAAGAGCGAAGGGAAGCTGAAAAAGAGTAAAGACAAGGCAACAAGTGCAAGCAAAGAGAAGCTTGATGAGGATCCATCGGATCAGAAGCCGAAGAAAGAGAACGGGAAGGACAAGAAGTTCCCATTGGTGCTCCCTCTTGCACCGAAGGAGAGCGCTGCAGAGCTGGTGCCGGCCATGCCTCCACCTAAAGCCCCAACAGCTGCTAAGAAAGGCTTCCTGGGTTTCAAGAAGTCCTCAAAGAGAGATTCCCTCCATGTCTCGGCTCCAATCCTAGACGCCCCCAGCTCAGGTGATCCCGGACCAGCCCCTCTTATCCCAGTACCCACTAACTTTGGTGATGCACCACCAGAGCCTGAAATCTCCAGACCAAAAGCCCTTCTACCAAACATCCCCACCTTACCTGACTCCAGTGCTGCAGTGGAAATTACCCCACCCCCCACTATCCCTGCCTCTCCTGACTTCAACCCACCCCCTGCCTTTATCCCTGACATCCCAGCTCCTGCAGACCCCACCCCGGAGAGTGAAACCCCACCAGTGATAGAAACTCCTTCCCTGCCCGTTTCCAGGCCGGTCAGCCAAATCGAAATCATTCAGAGTCCACCCAGCGTGCTCTCAACACCTCCACCCAGTTGTGCCATCACTGGTCCTCCTCCAGTGGCCTCCTCTCCCTCTCCAGCACCTCCTGAGCCTGACGTTGGAATAGAGGCTGTAGACATAGCTAACATAGAGACACCCCCTCCTCCAGTCATAGACGCTCCATCCATTCCGCCGTCTCCTAAAGCCGAGCGTCCAATCTCAGCCCTCTCGGCCCTGGAGAGGGCGGAGGACATGAGCCCAGGGAAGAGGACTCCAACGTGTGACCAGAGGATCTTCAATGCTCTGGAGAAGGCACGCAGGAAGACCAACAGGTAAACAGCACGCAACTTTTTCAACACAGAAACACGTCTGTAGCACAAATTGTGAAGTGTTGTTTGAGTGACTGCAGAATTTAAATTTGATTTATACTATTTGGTGGACTATCATAGAAAAACACCAACATCTTATAATTCTGTTTTCAGCCCGCAGATAAGCTCCACCACATCCTACTCCATCACCCCACCTCCAGAGGAGCTTCCCCCGAGTCAGAGTCCCACCACTTCTTTGCCAGACCTCCCACCCATTGATTACGAGGACCGGGCAGGAAAACCAGCACAAGTTAACGGCTTTGACCACCGTAAGTCTGGTCTCATCTGCTTTTTTCCTCTCTGCCTCTTGCTTTCTGCTGCACTTCTAGTATTTTGTGATTTTCTTTTACGGTTTCCATGAACATGATGTACACAGCAGCATATCTCATCATCAGGGCACCAGGTACATGCTGTGCAGCTGCAGAACATCCTTTGTCTGTGTGGGGCTTCATCCATACAGAAAACATGCACAGCATTGTGTGTGTCACAGGGTTTTCTCAGGTGTTGTTTAAGAGACGCGGTGTCAAAGATATACAGGAATGGCCCTGGCATTCCTCTTACGTGCCAGAAACAACTGAGCTGCAGGCAGGGCCGAGCTGCAGAGGTATGTCAGCAATGACGGGAGGAGGAGCAATGACAGGAGCGACAGTGTCCATCATTATGACAGAGTCCAGCAGGGACAGACGCTGTTAAACTGACAATGCAGACGATGAGAAGTGAGCCTGCTGCTGAGCTGACGGTCACTTCATTTACACAGTTTATCAGCTTTAGACAACCTCATGTCATTTGCTGTTTCATCAAGTCACATATTAAAGTAAGACATTTTATATTCATGACAACTCCCACTAGAGAAGCCTTTTTCTAAGCCAAATGATTCGAGATCATTGAAGAGTTCAAATTATTGTCCTCTTACTTTTACAGCGACCTGCTGTGCAATGCAGAATGATAACATTTGAAGGTTCACGTTGAATACAATTTGGATATATTTTGCATTGTAAGGAAGAAAAGGAGTATAATTGAATTAAATTCTACCTTTCGAGAACAGAGCACTTCAGAAGATTAAATTAAAAGAAGTGTCTTCAAACCCAAAGTTACAGAACCAACACAAAGACGACTTTTGAAGCGAGGTCTGCTGTACATTTGTTCCTTAAGCTGTGCTGATTTGTCACTGGTAATTGCATTATCTCCGCTCTGCAGCGCTATATGACAACAGCTTCCGCAGAGCGTTTGACTGGTTTGGTTTCTTCCACTCTGCTTGCTCTCGCCTCCTCTACCTTTGAAACTTCTTGCAGGTGCTCCAGCTGAAGGTTTTAGCGTTCGACTGTTTTTACTGCATTGTGCTCGAATGCAAATCGTGCTGCTACAGTGAAGATGTCAGATTTTAATATGCAAGCAGAAAATATCCGACAAACTAGCCACAGATGGCACGTTAAGACTCTAATCATGATGCAGTCTTGCATTAACATGGTGTAATTCTTCGCAGGGCAAGCCTCTCCAGTGTTGGAAGGCATCGCCGAGGAGAGGCCGGACCATATCCCAGAGCTGTTGGTGCTTCCACCTCCTCCACCCAGGAAGGTCCACACGGACCCTCAATCTCTGAATCCTGCTCCAGAGAAGCCACACAGACCCCTTTCTGTCAACCCCAGTGATTTCATCCCTCCTCCTCTTCTGGAAAACAACGGTATGGCTGTCGTTACATCTAAACTTTGTGAAAGCACGCTTAAGCAGACCCCGAATAATTTTGTGTTTCCGCTCATCCACAGAATCTGAATTCTCAGAGACTGACACCATGAATGTGCCGGAGTTTGACAATTTAGCCTCAGATGCTCATTCTCCAGAGCTGCCGGTGTCAGAGTGGGGGAATGAGGGGTACACAGGTCCCGACACTCCAGACGGACAGAACCTGAGAGAATTTTACAGCAACGGGATAAATACTCCAGGAGCTGATGCAGAACCAGCGTACGGAGACGAAGTTCCTGCACTGCCAGAATCCTCCTTCCCTATCTCCCAGGAAAACCCACCACAGGCAGGGTAAGAGACGTGAACAACCTGACTCTCTGTGCTTTAAATACTCGTTCATCCCTTGAGAACGTCCTGTCTGTCCTTCCCTCTGACTCGCCCAGGCTCCAGGTCAACAACGGCGACTACGAGAGCACAGACAATGTGTATGAGACCATCAACACGTCTAACGGCAAGAAGAAAAGCGGCGGCGGCAAGAAACGCAAAGGACCACCGAAGAGTAAGGCCTCCTCACAGATAACACATCAGCAGTGAGACATTTGAACACCGGATACGATCAGTCGTATCGCATCAGAACATCAGTGATCAAACATGTTCTCTGTATTTGGCTGCAGGAAGCGTGACAGTAAACTCAGTCTGAAGTTGGACGTCCTAAAACATTTCACATATCCTGTGAAGAAAAAGTGGATTTACTGTTGGAATTTAAGCACAAACTGAAATAAGAGAGGTGCATTTATGTCCATGAGTTGGCTCTCATGGGCATAAATAGATAATGTTATCTTATCTTATGTTGTATCAAATCTGAATACTATAACACAGTGAACATCCCTTATATTTGAAGTTATCTTACACCTTTTAAAAACTGTGTTTTCCACAGATCCGTATGCTGAGGCACCACCGGAAACAGTACGTAACTTTTCATATTAAACAGATTTTTTTTTTTGCTCATCTGTTGGAAATTCTCGTGATTTAGTGCGAAATGAGTAATGCCTTATTTCTTTGTTGGTGTTTACAGAGCGAGGAGAAAAGCAAGACGGGCAGGTTCGGCAAGTAAGGCCTTATTTTTTGACCCACTTCTCTTTTCATCTCGATTATCCCCCGGACACCGTTAGCGATGGGAGTTCGCTCTGCCTTTGTTTCCCTCATAATCTCCTCCGCTGTTTAAACATGCAGCGAGGAGTCGCTTTCCAACAAAACCATATCCCTCATTCTCTCGTCCGCAGGAGCGACAAGAAAGCCGCTGCAGAGGGGCCGGATGAGAAAGAGCTGAAAAAGAAAGAGAAGCAGCGCCTGGAGAAGGAGAAGAAGGAGCTCAAGGAGAAGCAAGAGAGGGAAAAGAAGGAGCAGAAGGAGAGGGAAAAGAAGGAGAACGAGCTGAAGAAGAAATTCAAAGTGAGTGATGTTATTTTGACAGCGAGGGGAGGTGCAGAAGGTGAGGGAGCAGCGGGGGAGGGTGGTGTATGTGTCTTGGCATACAAACCTGTCTGGATTCATTCCTCCCTGTGGAAGAGCCGAGCCGAGCAACATGTGCAGCCTCAAAAAGAATCTGAGCAGGCAAACATTGCTTCATTGTTGGTGATATTCTCTTCTCCTGCAGTATGTTATTAAAAAAACTTTCTCCAGGATCCTTCTACCTTCAGAAATGTTCATCTGGACCAACGTCTCAGGCCAAACTGAAGGATTGTAGTTATCAAAGAACTGGCAATGCTAATTAACATCATGAAGCCACATGATAACACACCACCCAGTGTATTTAATCAAAGCAGCTATAAGAAATATTATATATAACATGATTACTGTGTTATCAGGATTGCTCAACAGACAATTATCATCCAACTCTGCAGAAGCGTTTCAGAAGATCAGAACAGAATCACAACGGGCTTTACTGGCCAAGTGTGCGCGCACATACAATGAATCTGACTCCAGTTTAGACATTGCACTCAGTGTACTAGCATAGGAGAAAAGGGACAAACAGCTCAATGAGGACAAAAGTTTAAAAAAAAAGAGTAAAAAAAGACAGAACAATATGTAATAAGTAGTGATTTTAGCATCTTTTGCATTGTTCTCTCTCATAATGTTGTATTTGGCCACAGCAGGCGACTATTTCTGTCAAAAAAAAGGATCTAAAACTGAAAACTAACAAACTGCAGACAGTCAATGTTAGCAGCTAGCTGGTGCAGCGTTGGTGGAGCACAGTGGAGCATTTAGCAGCTAAAGAGCCAGAGCCAGTCCCCTCAGGATTTGATAGAGACAGAAAGTTCAAAAGCGATTGCATATTGAAGAAAAAAATCAGGTGTGTTGCAAACGATGCATTTTCAGTGCAATGCACAGAGTCATACAGGGAGGCACAGGAGTGACAGTAACGATGGCTCGGTTCCATTAAGTGTCCCAGTGAGCCAGCAAGCACAAAAGCATGACCTCCTTCAGGTGGAATGCAGCCATCACTAATGTTCTGAAGCACACCTGTGATCCTCCTGCTAAGACAGGTTTGTGTTTATCGCTCTCTCCGCCATAAGCAGAGATTTATGTGTGCGTGCCGTAC
This sequence comes from Chaetodon trifasciatus, assembly GCA_037975065.1. Classification (NCBI taxonomy): domain Eukaryota; kingdom Metazoa; phylum Chordata; class Actinopteri; order Chaetodontiformes; family Chaetodontidae; genus Chaetodon; species Chaetodon trifasciatus. The sequence goes on from JBBMOE010000039.1 coordinate 836,943, forward strand.
AAGTGCACACGTGCTGTTAACCTGTGGCTACGTTCGTTAGATCACAGGACACGAGGACGCCATGTATGAGGCAAAAGTAACTGTGACGACCAAAGGACGTAAGGACGATCTGCCCGTCAAGAGCGGGGACATCATCAGCATCATCCGAACGACCAACTGTCCCAAAGGGAAATGGCTGGCCAGAGACAGCAGCAACAACTGTGAGTTCAAAACCATAAAACGGCTGCGTATCATCGGCGATGTGCTCTGAAAAGTGGCCGGATGTGCTGTCGTCGCTGACTGTGGATCACTGCCTCTCTCTTTGTCTCAGACGGGTATGTCGCAGTGGATCACGTGGAGCTGGACATCAAGGAGATGTTGGAGCTGGGAAAGAAGGCTGCGACCACCCACAAGAGCGGCAGCAATGCAGTGGAGGCGGAGGTCATCAGCACGGGGAGCAGGTATGTGTGCACACGCAGCTTCCCGCTCTTTATTCATGAAACTGTGACGTGAATTCACGGCTGTTTGTGTCTTTTTTTCTCAGGGCCTCGAACCACTATCCACTCTCAGCAGAAAGCTGTAAGTACCCTCCTCTTCCTCTGCATATTAGCAGTTTATATTTGAGTCTTTCTGCAGCAGTTTGATGTTGACGTGCTCAGTCACAGATGACAGTGAGGAGTGGACCTGCGATGATGATGAACCCCTCTCGCCTGCCCCTGAAAATCCACTGGTTCCAGTGTAAGTCCACGTTAGCCGGAGTCTACGTGGCTCAGTTGTTCAGTTCTGACTTGTGCCACCTGTTGAGACCTTTCAGCAGCAGTGACGCTGATCTCAGACTTTGTCTTTTCCTCTGCAGGACCCACGCCAGGACAGTCTCAATGCCAGAGATGGGTAAGACGTCTCTGTTGACTCTATTTCAACCCTGCGGCTTTCTGACAAATGTTACCTCAAAGTGTGACTGCTTGTCCTCGGGCTTAACGCCTGAAACTCTGTCATTGTTGCCGCTATATTGTCACATATTTTCATCTGACAGTAAGTTATATACCACACAAACAGTGTGACACATGCATTTGTCATGTTGTATCTCCACCGTGCTGTTATCTTGGGCGTGTGCAGATACGACAGACAAAAGACACTATAAACATCTTTAGATCCCTTTGACTAGAGTTATTATTGTCAGCACCAAATCTTTAGCCTGCCGTCTGTAGTCAGGAGAAATTATGTAATATTTTTTGTCAGTGGTTTATCTTTTGCTGGCAAAGCACCTGAAATTGGCATGTTGTCTTCTGTAAAATCACATAAAGTCCATAAATCTGATTGAATTGTAGAAAAAGATCCTTCTCACTGCAGAACTTACCTGAGAATCAAAGTTTCTTGGTTTTCTTTATTATTTCAGTGAGGATTCTACTAACAGAACATCCTGCAATCAGGAAATGCTAATAGCTAATTTGGCTAACTGACTCACTCCATGGCAACATTACACTTCCTGTTTACATCCCTTTAAAGCATTATTGGAACTGCATTTCCAAAATTAAGAGAATTATTATCTAAAGAGAAACAGTAACAAAATCCGCTAATATGAACCTTTTTTCACGTCGCACCAGAATCATTTATTTGTCCTTGCTGATGGACGTCTCGCTCGTCTCAGTTTTGTCTGAGAGAAAAAAAATCACACTGGGTTCAGAGCTGCTGAAATCATGAAACTTTCCATTTTTAAAGCCTTACTGACCTCTCAGCCCCGTTTGCATTCTGTGCATACCGAAGCACGTGTGACTCATTAGACGAGCAGGCTGTGTAAACAGGAAGGTGTGAGCGTTGCAGGAAGGTTTTGTGCCTTCGGTACAGATCACCTGCTGTCACCGTGGTGTCATGACTGCTGTGCAGCAGTGGGCGTGCGTTATGAAAGTGCATTATATTTACCGTCTCACTTCTTTCTAGGAATGCAAGACGTTAGCGTAAACCACCAGCACAGTCACAGTGACATCAGTGCAGATGGCCCCTATGTCCAGTGAGTTTACACACACACACACACACACACAAGCACAGTGTGCTAAAGCTAAAATAGCGTGCTAATGCTAAATTATTGTCTTTTACTGGCTTCTGTTTTTAATTTTCCTTTAATTGTATTTTATTTTTATTTTTCTATTCTCTTCTAATCTCTTTCTTTCTTTGAAATGTGTGATTTTAATGTATTTTTATGCTTCTGTAAAGCACTTTGAATTGCCTGGTGTACGAATTGTGCTATACAAATAAGTTTGCCTTGCCTAGTGTGTGTATATAGTAAATGTGTGTTTGTCTTTTTTATCAGAGCACGACACGAAGCACTTCAGAAATTGGCCACATTTTTCCATTCTCCCAAACCTGTGGAGCCAGAACCCAGGTAGGAAACAAACCTGTGCACCTGCTGTACACACACACACACACACACACACACACACACACACACACACACACACACACACACAGAGGCACAAAGAGGGTTTAATCTTCACTTTTCCATTTTTTTTTTTTTTTATTACAGCAGCACTGAGCCAGAGACAAGTAAGTGGCCCCAGATCCTAAAATACAGAAAAATGATGCAGAAGTCTTGTGTGGAAACACACAACATACTGTGTGTACAATATATAAAAACTATATGCTGTGCTATGAATCATGTGTGTTTAATAAAGTGTATTGTGAAGACTTAATAGCATAAATTCAGTCCATCCGTGATGTGTTTGATACATGGAATCGGTTTCCCTCTCAGGTCCTGTGATTGTGAACGAAGAATCAGTTCAGCTGTAAGTAAAACGCACACACGCACGCACAGACACACACAGAAAAATGCTGAACATGTTGAGCAACCTGTAGTCAGACACCTTTACTCCCCCTGGCCTGGAATGGATGGCTGGCCATGAAAAGAGCGAGTGTTTTGTGTGTGAGAGACGGAGAGACGGATGAGGAATCCACTCATTCTCCTACCAGGAAGTTAAGTTGACTCTTGTCTTGGTGGTAGGATGAGTCGGTGAGTTCCTGTCATGAGCTCTTCACATTTATCAGTGGTGTTGTGTTCCTGGTGATAATGAGGTCACCTCCTTCGTCCCGGCTGGTCCAGCAGGCAACGTGGCACCTCCTGCATTCTGTACATGCGTTCATTGGGCGCATGCTGTAGGAAAGACTGAGTTATTTTCTGCTTTTCCACAGGCCCAATTCAGCACAGGAAATGGATTTTGATCTGTCGGACATGCTCATTTTACCTCCTCCTGACCTGTACGCTGACAAGGCCATGGAGTGATTCTCATAAACAAGGTGAGGATGAAGCGCCTGGACTCTCTCCTCGCCGCTCGACGCTGCGCTCTTCACACGCTGACATGTTTTTTCTGTTTGTGCCCGCAGAACAAACAGCAGCCATGCGGAGGAAACAGGATTTGTCTGTGGTGTCATTCTTCACGCTGTGACTCGACTCGTCACCTGATACTGTGACTGCAACTCCATCTTCTTGACTATGATCTCATTTACCCGGTGACTGCATGGATGGATCAGTATGATGATAACAAGAGGAGGAAGATCAGAGGATTTCTGCGTCATCTCAGGAACCGTCGCCATCAACCAGAACTTTTTCTGAAGCACTCGGCGTGACAGCGGCAAGGGACGGTCCGCCCGGCGGCGTGATTGAGCCTTGGACCGAAGTGATCTGCTGATCCCAGGAGAGAACTCACAAACTGCAGACACAAACAGGCTTTCTGGGTACTTTGACCCTGGGGGGGCTCTTGTAGGGAAAACTACTCACTTCACGTGCAAATACCAGAAAGCCAAATCTATTTTAAGTGCTGGAACAATGGAAAATGTAATTTTTCTCAGGTGTTTTTCAGGTTGAGACAACGTCTCACACAGTGGGAACAAGCATGTGAAAAACATGGAGAACTGTTTACTAAACATTTGCATCCATGTTTGCAGTAATTAAATCTTTCTTGCGCCAGGTTGCTCCTCGGGATCCACCACTAATCCGATCTCAGAGCTCCAGTTATCAGTGTCGGACATTTAGCTTAGTCTACGTACAGCGGTTTCAAGGGTCGGATGAAATTAGTGTCCTACAGCACACACCTGTTACCAGTTTACAGTGTTGGTAGCAAAGGAGTAAATAGCAATATGGCTGATGAGCTTAAGAGGTGAACAAAGACTTCAGACATTTTTCGGTTTGGTCATGAGCAGTAGTTAAATATCCTTTGTGCAGCCAGCTGTACCCATGAGCTCCCTTCTCATTAGCTTCATGCTATGTCCTCTTCTACAGGTGCATCTGAGACGTATACTGGTCAGTTTTTTTCCAAGTGTTTGTACTTTTTCTACTTTAATTTAGCATCATTATTTTGATAAGGATCATTATAGACTATAGAAGTGCTTACGTAACTACTCATGTAGTTGTATCTAAAAGCACATTTCATTTTAACAGTTATTATAATAATCTTTAATGGCGTACCAATGAACAATAGCATTGAGTGTAATCTGCTAGTACTGGCTGCTGCGTGTTGGTCAGAGCTGGACCTTCTGGAGGGAAGCAGCATCCATAAACTTTCTTTTCTTTCTTCTGTTTTAATGGAGCAGATGTCTGGGAGGTGTCGCCGCCTTTCTTCCCCTCAAGCTGATGAATAATAAGTATTACAGAAAGAGAAAGTAGTGTGATGATCACCTGAGGTCATTCTCATGTAAAATATTGTTGACATCTAAGGGTGCATTTTTGTCTGGAGAAAAAAAAAAAAGCACAAAAATAATCCTCTGTGATGGGTGTGTTCGTGTAACGTGTTCAAAGCCTTTAGGACAAAGACGATTTCCTTTCATATGTTTGTTTAATGTTTTTCAATAAATACTCATTAAAGTGCAAATCATAACAGCAATATCATGCAGTGCATAACAAGAGAAATCCAAACCCCAATCAGACAGAGAGACGAGGAGAGACAGCTGAAACACACACTCACACACACCCTTATATACATTCTTTCACAATGACCAGTGTGCGCACACATATCACACCCACCCACACGCACGCACGCACGCACGCGCGCGCACACACACACGCAGCATACACTGGGGTATTTAAGGTTACACTTATCATAAGAACCCCACCACAGATACACAACGAGCACAGCTTTGCTGTAGAAAATACTCACTTTGGTACAACACGGAAAGTCTGTGTTTGATTAGGCCCTCTGGCATGTGTTTCCCAGCTCTGAACACAGATTAGAGTTTACATGACTAACATGCCACTGGTAGTTGCATACAGTTGTAATGGTACAGTTACAGTAAATACTAGTTATATCAGGGGTTTTCAAATATGACCCATGACCTCTGCAAGGTAGTGCACTTTGATCAGTGTTTTATACTGTTGTCACGAGCAGCAGAATCCAGAATAAATGCATAATGCACCAGATGTGATCCTGATGTGGCTGAAGTAGCTCACTATACAGAGGACAAGTCGTTTAAGACACAGAGCTCGAGTGGAACATGGAGAGCTGAGGAACATGGATTCGTGTTTTCAAAGCTGTGGGTGCAGTTGCAGTGAGCTCCAGCAGGGGGCAGAGTTTCTCCCTGACATCAGACTGTGTTCAGTGGAGTACGAGCAGTCACAGACAGGAAAGGCGACCCTCCACAGCACGTAAAAACAGACCACAGGTAATAAAGGGTTTCAGCAGAGTAACAGAATGTGGCTTTCACTGGTTCAACATAAAGCCTACTCAAAGCTCCCGTAAGGCAAAAATGAACCCATTTCAAACACAATGCAACCGTTAAAACCGTGTAGAGTAACAGCCTTGAACCTCAGTCCACATCAAAATATTGTAGGTCCAACTTTCACTTAACAACACTGTAACTGGTTGAACAGTTGAGTAGCTATCTAGACCAGTGTGTGTGAAACTCCAACATGACCAAATTCTCCCCATTATTACAAAATGTTAGCACTCTTATTTTAAATAAAAAATAAATATTGCTATTTTTCATTTTTCAGAACTGTTTTAGCACTAATCCCGGCCTCCTTGCCCCAAGCCTGTGAAAACAACGATAATGAATAAAATGTAATGATGAGAATATTGGCCATTTTGGGGTTTCCTGTATGTTACGCCGGTCTAAACGTGCTTTTCACCCAACCAGCGTGTTCTACAGAGAACAGCAGACAGGCAGCAGTCCAGCGCTCTCCACCAAAAGAACAACGCTGCATTAAAAACCGAGAACAGTCAGAGTGAGACAGACAGACGGGAGGTTTCATCTGAGCAGTGCCAGCTTTCACTTTACATTCAGCCAGGAAAGATTTAGACAAAATATTGTCTGACAACCAGCAGCCGACGGCACGATCTGACAGGACAATGCAGGACATTTAGAAAAGTCAAAACGCCATTCATCAAAAACGTAGGACCAGGAACAACAGGTACAGTAACGCATGCACAGAGTGTGACGCAATAAAACAATAAATCTGCAAACAGTTTTAAAGTGCAGACTGAAGAGACAGACAGGCAGCAGCTCCAAGACACCAGCGCATCATGTTTTGACCTTTGTCCCTACAATCTCACAAACCGCCGCAGAGATCCGTCCAGTCGGTAAGACAACGTGACAGTCACGTGACACGCTCTACCCATCTGATCTCCGTTACACACACTGGCTCATGCACACACTCTCCTTGAACATATGCACAGAATTACTGGGTTGCATTCTTTTAAGGCAACTGGAGAAAGGTTTCTGTGGCTTATGACGTCCTGCAGCGCGTACACACCATCTCACACGAATCAGCCATCGTCCTGTTTCACCTCTTCATCATCACTTCTTCATCCATTCATGTACAGGATGAACGCAGGGCTGCTTACATTTACTGCTAATACGATTAGTAGTAACTTAGATTTCATTTATCAGGTAAGTTTTGTTGAGGATTTGCTTGATGTGGGCTGTTGTACAGTTTGTTGGAGAAAATCGAATTCAAGACCTCACATTAGGGAACAGGCACTACTTTCTGTGGGACATTTGCTATTTTTTCAGATTGTAACAGTAGTTAATTGTAGCCCTAAAACCCCCACAAACAGCACAAGTCTTTTTTCAGATATAACAGGCTTGTTTTTGTTTTTAAATTATGCTCTGTACATGCAGTAACAGTTACTCAACTATGTTAAGGAGTCTGTGTGTGTTGCATATTAGTGACAGTTACTGAATGTGTAAAAATGAAAAAATAGAGATATGTACAGTATCTTTGAAATACATCGAGTCCGTTTCTGTCAGATGACTGAGAACTCGTGTGAGACGGTGTGTTTCGGTGCTTCACGCTAAACGCAGGACGCAGTCAGATCCGTGCAGACTATTATCGTCACTATCCTGCTGTCCCTCTAGGTTCATTGATCTTCTACACTATTCAAAATCAGGCTAAACCTCTGTGTTGATGCTGCGCTTAAATAATATAACTACAGTGTCTACAAAACAATCTTTCAAAAATAAATATGGTTCTGATATCTAAATAATAATAATCTTCTTTAAGGTGTATAAAGTCTGTTATTTGGTATAACTTTGTCAACCTTTTCAGCTACGTAATATGATTGTAATATAAATATAATATACATGAATAACAAAAGCTGTTTCTTTACAAACCATATAAAACCTGAAATCAAATTTTACATGTATCAACGTTCCCTCAGACATGAATTTACTGTCAGTTTTAACAACCCGCGCCTTAGTCAAAATATAAGACAAGAAGCAAAACTGACCTCTGATCAGTGTCTGGGGAAAACTCAGCAGGATGTCCCGCCATTGAGTGCTATGGTGGGTGATGACTTTTCAGCAGTTGGTAACAGATTGAGGGTATTTGTGGGAGGAGTGACGGTGAACTTGACCTTTGCTGGCCTCCACTAGTTCACAGAATCCTGTCCTCGGATCAGTTTTCACAAGCCGTGGTCTGACGGTTAAACTCGACGACTCTGACCCGAGGACTGTGTCAAGACAAGAAAAAAGAAGCTATTAATGTGCCTTTCTGAAAAAGGCTTCCTCTCTCTGTCTCCTTAATCTGAGGTGACAGGCATTGCTTTTCACACTTCCATTCACCCTTCCAGTGCAATAAAACTGGAACAGAGATAAAGAGAGAGAGAAAGAGGAAGTCAGTCCAAACACCTACACTCCCTACATCCCGGAACACCAACTGGCTTAAAACTCCCCGCTGGCATCCAGGTTACAGCGAGGGTTAGGAGGTTGACAGGTCTCAGCGTGCCAGCGTGGTGATCAGACTGGCACACATTTCAAAGAAGTCCATGGTGTGTGATCCCTGACGTGGGGTGAGCAGAGGGGAGCTGCCGGACAGAGACCCCGGCAGAGAGGAGCTGAGCTGGGGCAGATCGATGGCTGGGCTCGCAGAGTCGATGCTCAGTCTGGGCCTGTGGAGCCCGGCCGTGGAGCCCGACCTCTGAGGAGTGGACGAACCCGATTTAAAGCCCACCGCCTCGATGATGTCATCTGGAGGGGTCACATGAGCAGGGGACAGTAGCAATCAACAGAAGTGTTCCTGAGCCGATGCAGTAATATCTTTTATAAAATCCTGTAAGTAAGTAGTAAATCTCGCTCCATCCTTGCTTGTGAACGACTGAGCCTTCTGAGGATGCCCCTTACATGTTGCTCCATCAAATTCAGAATAAGCGTATTTTTATATGTGTATATTTGTATCTAAATCAGATTTAAAATGAAGGTGAAAGAGAAACAACTATGCACACACGAAACAGCTTAAAGAAAGCGTTTCTAAGAAGTCGCCTGCACAGGCTGAAATCCAAGAGTAATTTTTATGCTAAAATAAGCACCAAACGTGTCCTTTGCCACCTGATCTGCATAAAAACCACCTCAGCTGTTCCAACTCCACCAACTCAGCGAAAGCAGATTTTCGATGAAAGAAACTGGGGGGAGGACACACTGAGCTGCAGAGTACTGGAAAGCACTCACCAGCTTTGCACCTGCGCTAAGGTGGAGCCACAAACATTGCACAATAAAACAAAGTGGGAAATGATATGAATTTGTGTTGCAGTGGTGTATTAAAAATGCCTTCTGACCAGTTTTGTCTGTCACTAACCATCGATGCTCTTGAAGTCGAGGAGGTAGGATCTGTTGTCCACCTGGTACAGCTGCAGGCTCATTTTCACCAGGTTTCCCGTCACTGGATTCTTCCTCCGCACTCGTAGATGGTATGGGTTCACCACCTACAGTGCAAAGTAACGGACAAGCTAGTTCGTACGTTCACATATGAATGCACTGCATATGTATGTGTGAGACATATCCTGTTACCTTCCAGTCAAAGCTGAGCTGCCTCATAGCTCTGTACACTTCAGCCATGATATCATAAGGTCTGCTCTGACTCCTGATACCGAGGTGCCACTTGGCCTTCTTCACCGCCAGCGGTTTGGGTCGGGTGGTGTTGAGAGCATCCAGAGGACAACGAGACTTGGGGCTGTCGGCCAGGAGCGGAGGCATCCTCTCTGGGTGGGGTTTGACCCCGGGGGGCAGCGGCATGCCCTCTTCAATGAAGGAGCCCTGGGGAGGACTGGAGGCCAAGTAGAACTCGCTGGCCTGGGTCATGATGCGCCGGTTGTCTATTATAAGGTGGTAGGCGACTGCTAGCTGATCCTGCAACCACACAGGGAGGGTGGAAAGTCAAGACTAAGGATATAATTCACTAAAAATAAGGACAGACCTTCAGATTATTGAGACCTGCAACAACTCTAATGTTAGCCTATTGGCTATTATCAATAGCATGATTGAAAATAGCTACAGAAGCAGAACAGACAATAGCAGCAGCTAAAGAAGCAGCAACTTTACCAACAAACTCTACTTAAACATGTCACACTGTTTAACTGCCAGGTGATCCTCTAGGAAGATTATATCCCCAGAAATACATAGAAACACACATACTGTACATACATACATAACCTTGTGAGGTATAAGTCAAATGTTACAGCAGAACTGTGAATGTATGCGTACCTGTGGGTTCCCGCTGTAAAGGCTGGACACAACCTCGGACTCAGTGCATTCAAACTTCTCACACACTTCCCTCACGGCCTCCTCATCCAGGACTGTGGCATCGTACGAGGGGTCCTCGGGGAACAGGTAGCCCGGCAGGTCCTGCTTAAACCACTCGTGTTCCCTGATAGAGGAGAGAATAAAAAGTCAACTCAAACTACTGTCAAGCTTTTCTTTACTATAAAACCAAGCCTACTGGTGATTACTGTTGTCAAACACAGCAGTCTGTTTGTGTAATGACACTGCAGATGGGGGACGGGGACAACAATAGGACAAGAGGAGACACACTATTGTATGTATGTATGTATTGAGTATTGAGGGCAGTGAATAAAGTTCTGGGAAAAAAAGAATGAGAATTGAAAAACACAGAAGCTAAAGGAGGCTTTTGCTGTGGCCACCTGACCCGACGGAGCAGGGTGAGCACCTGATGTCTTTAATGGTGGCTCTCTTCAGAGGGTCCACCTGCAGCATGAGCATGAGCAGCGAGGCCACAGAGCGAGTCAGGTACTCGGGGATGTAGAAGACGCCTCCTCTGATCTTCTTAAACAGCGTGGGGACGTGCTCATCGTCAAAGGGCAGAGTGCCGCACAGCAGGGCGTACAGGATCACCCCACAGCTCCAGATGTCCACCTCTGGGCCTGCATAGAGCCTGAAGAAGACGTGACAAGAGACAAAAAGAGCCGTGCCCAACGTGTCACTCGTGTAGGTCCACTGGAAAAGCAACCAGCACTTTTCTAACTTTTAACTTCCACTATATAGCTTTAATCTGTAAATATTTACTTGTTTATGACATAATATAGGGAATTTTTAATGTTTGTGAAAAACTATTACTCCTCCGATGCAGCATCCATAACTGGATGAACCTAAATGATAAATAGTCAAACAGTTCCCAGTGAATATTGAACAGTATTTTAGCTGGAAATGCCCATTCCTAATATCTGTGTAGGTCTATGCAGATCAGTTGTGTGCATGCTGTGGTGACAATTATCACCAAGTTCATTTTTTGTGTTTAGCTCGAGCAAAAAGACTTGTTGTGTTTACGTTTTGTTTATGGGTTTGTTTCAGATAACCTGAAATTCAAGGTATGCTTTGGAGTTTCTGACCTCTATGCGCTATGTATCTGATTAATAAACGTGGATGTAAACGATGCATGATTTAAAACACTTTAAAAAGGGGGTTTGCAAATGTGTCACGAGGAACGTGCATTCAACACGTCTGTTAGACCTCGAGGACACACACAGCGCGTTTCAGGCGCTGAACGTGTTTATTTACAAGAAAACTCAACAAGGCACCTATAAAGGTTATTTTCTGGAAAGTGACTACTTTGTCCCTAAAGCTATTGATCTTTAAAGTCTTCACACACCTTCCTGAGATGACCTCGGGAGCAGCGTAGTTCGGAGAGCCACAGCTCGTCCGCAGAAACTCCCCATCTGACATCATGTTTGACAGACCTGCAGACCAAATACAACACATATTAATACCCTGCAGTCTTTACTCTGACAGTCACACAGACTAATGAATCAATCCTCTATTATCATTATTGCTATTGACCCTCTCATACACCTGGTTAAATGAAACACGGCAGAGCACAGGGAGGGTGAGAGGTAAACACCGTGGACACAGCTGATATCTTTATCCTCCTTTACCCTCTATGACTCTAAGCTCTGAACACAAAGCTCATCTAATTGGATGAGCCTCTCTCCGCCTGCCAGGCCCTGAGTCAAACGCTGAACACCAGACGCTCTGTGATGTGCTGACCTTCTCTTTATCTTTTATGCCTGTTCCCTTAACACTCCCTCTCGCTGCTCAGCAGTGTGAGTTGCTCTCAGCCAAAACACTTCTCCCGCTGCACACCCCTGCCGCACCCCAACGATTCCTTCCCTATCAGATGACACCGGGCCCCAAAGCTTCCTGCCAGACATGATATGAGACCTGGCCGTTGCTAGGGGATGTCTCTCCACCCCACACACCCTGCTGCACACAAGGGCCTTCCTGTGTTTTTGAAAATATTTCTCTCTTTCATGGTCGTATTGCATCAGGCCCACAGCCTTCTTAACCAATCAGCTCAAACAATTACGCCACAGCAGATGAGAAACTGCGGTCAGCGTGAAATTCACTCTCATTTAATAACGAGGCTAACAGGTGTGATGATGGTGATTTCACACGTTTCATAAGGGTTTAATTTAGTGTATAATTACACTTTGATGTATAACTCTGTAACAAACTCTTAATAATTCACTCAGCTCTGCCACAAACTCCTTTATTCCCTGATGAATACAGTATATTCAGTTATGTTCTGCTATGCTTTCTCTCCTCTTAAAATCCATAACAATTCTTGTGCCAAGCCAATCCTTCTGTCTGTTCTGTGTGTCCTACCAAAGTCGGCTATCTTGGCGTTCTTGCTGGCATCCAGCAGGACGTTCTCCGGTTTGAGGTCTCTGTGGACCACCATGTGCCTGTGGCAGTAGTCTACAGCGGAGATAATCTGCTGGAAAAGACGCCGAGCTTCTGTGTCCTCCACCTGGAAGACACAGTGTGAATGGACACGATTGGACTGTGGACTGAGTATTTCTCTGAGACAAAAGCATGTTACTGGGTGAATGTGAGATAGAGTGCTGCAGAGCAAGCCAGTAATCTGTGTACACACGTGTCAGAAGAATGGTGAAGGTTATGTGGTGCCTTGTTTAGAACAAATTTCTCATATTCAGGGTTGGTCATGCGGTTGCTATGGCTCTGGGCCCAGATAAAGTTCAAGTAGGATTATTTTTTCAAAAATAAAAACCACCCAGAGGAATATGTCTACACATAGCTGTCAGCATCTGTCTGTACTTATACAGCGGTCTCTGTGAGAACCAGTTTCAGCTTTGGGAGTGAAGACATTTTTGGAAAGTGAGGACATATTGACCCACACTCACTTTTACACAGACCTTCAAAGGGCTGTTTGAGGGTTCAGACTTAGGTTAAGGGTTAGGGGTAAGCATTTAGCTGTGATGGCTGAGGTTAAGATACCAGTCAATTAATAGATGAGGTCTTACCCGTCCATGTTTGCAGATGTAGTCAAACAGCTCACCTCCAGACACATACTCCATGACCATGAAGAAATCTGTGGGCGTACTTATCACCTGGTACCTGAAACACAACTTACTGACATGAGCTTACTGCACATTCATTAAAAGCACAGCCTGTTTTATGTCATATCCATAAATGTAAGTATAAACATACCAATAATAGGCTTTAATCTAAACACTAATCTAAATGTATTTACTTCAAAGCATGCACAGAACAAAGACACAGAAACAAACGTGAAACAAAGGTGAGGCTAAGATGTGATGTATGGCTGCTGAGTGTAGGCATTATTCTAATAAAGGTCAGGTATATTAAGATTCAGGCCCAATCTCATGAATGGTTGCTCCTGGGAGACTCTGCACTTCATCACAATCTACTTCATTCCTGTCGGCGGGTGTAGCCCAACTCGGCCGGCGCCGTGGGAGAAATAAACTCAGACCAAATCATAATTTCTTTCTTTTTCTCTTCTCCAGACACACACATAGATTCTAGGAAATATAAATAGTGAAAGTCCTTAAGGGGTATTTTAAGCCAGTTGTTCTAATTCATTTGATTTCATGCTGTTTTACAAACAGGGCCGATACATCACATAAAGTTTGCATGGCTGAGTCCAGCATCCATGCCTAAAGTTGTCTGTGACAAATAAAATATGTGCGCTTGTGCCTGTGTTTGTGAGACAGCGCTCCACAGCTCTACAGACATGAGAGCTCACATATCTGCCATAGCTCGCAGTGTGACAGTGAGTGGACTAACCCTAACCCTGGCCTAAAAATAACACAGATTGTTGAGAGACACAGAGAGACATGGACTGTCAAGGAGAAAGAGGCCAGGGAGCCAGAAAGACAAGCGAAAGAAGTGACACCAGGTCAAAGAAAAACCCAAGCGGAGCCCAGACACCTGGATGAGGACAAAGATTTAGTCATGTCTGGCAACTTCTACCATCTGAACCTGAGATTTGTACTAAACAGAAAAGATTTATTTATGCAGTTCCAAGCCTCAGTGTGTGTTTTTTGTTTTTATATTCCGTTGGGGACTTTAAACTGACTGCTTTTTGAGGGTTAAGACTTGGGTTTAGGGTTAGAATTAGGTTACGGTTAGGGTTAGGCATTCAGCTGTGATGGTTAAGGTTACAGCAAGGGGCTAGGGAATAATTATGTCAATGGAATGTCCCCATGGGCATAGTGATACAAGTGTGTGTGTTTGTGTGTGTGTGCGTATTGGTATGTTCATGTGGTCTGCCTCCCGGGAGCCCTGTGGGCATGCTCAGGACAGCGCAGCTGTAGTAAACAAACAGGAACAAGCAAAGCATGCCACAACACAGGGAGAGCACATCAGAGCAGAAGGCCCACATTACAACAGCCTCTGATTTAACAGAGCTCAGTGACCTCAATGTCTCTGTCAGCACTGACAGCCTTAAGACCTGACAGAGGGATGTGTCGTCTCTCTCCACTTACAGCTTGATGATGTGTGGGTGTCTGAACAGTTTGAGATTCTGGATCTCCCGTTTGATTTTCCCGACGACATCGAGACTGCGGATCTTCTGCCGGTTTAGGATCTTTACAGCAACTTTATGGCCTGTCAGCTGATGCTCGCCAACTAAAAGCAGAAGATCACAGATATGAAGCAGATACAGCACACATAGTAAAACTACAGGGGCTCATACACAGTTAGGCACAAGACATATGGATGCCCAAAGAGGCACAAATGGGTTCAGGTTTGATTTGGATATCTGCTGAATAGCAGGCTTCAATGTAACAGTATTTTCAAATTTTGGTCTTTATTTGTTGCCATCTTTGTTTAAGGAGTTTGAACCATCAGCCTGTCTGAGGCTCTGAAGCCAGGCTGTTACTACAGCTGCAAACCCAGATTCAAGCATTCATACCAAGGGTGGATGAGCTGGTCTAAGTCCCACTTGTGAAGCAGCCAAAGCCAAACAAATCATCATTATCAAACCACTGTCATTACAAAATTAGGATTCAATTCGGTATTAAAACCACATGAATTTACCATTTTCTGCTAGCTACCTCCTGGGATGAATACACTAATTTTCCCTCATACAGGATTTATGTCTTCTTACATATAGCCATGACTCCAGGTGGGTTTACCCCCTCGCTAAGCTAGCACATCCCTCAAACTACGCACATAAGAAACAGGCGGTTTGAGCGTGGAGTTAAAGCTCACAAGGTCACGCAGAGTGGCCGAAAACTAGCTAAGAAAACTGAAATAATATCCTATAATACGCCTCTTCAGTCAAACTTTTCGCCCGTAAAGGGTTTTCCCGACTTAGCGAGCCTTGAACATGCTACCGCTAGCTTACAACGAGATAACGTATCGAACTAGCTTGACCGTTTATAAACATTTTGTCAGTTAAGCTCACACGGTAGGTTTCAGGGAGGCGGTGAGCTTCTCAGACGTCCTTTACCGCAAGACGGGGCAAAGAAACCGCAACATAAACTCCTCATTATTTCACGTTATTCGGTTAAAATGTGAGTATGACTGTGCATCTCCTGTTAGCTGTTGTCCTCCAGGTGGTTACACCTGCCATAGCTGACAACAGTGGCGACAAACAGGGGGGCTTCGGTGAAAGAATTTGACTTTCAAACGAGCGGATTCTCAGAACACATTTACGCTCTAAATCCCTTCCGTCGATGGCGTCAAATCACACAGCTACGCAAACTGCTCACGGAGCGCCGGCAAGTTCGACGCTGTCAGTTGAGAGGGGAGGCACGGCGACTACTTCATATTCCTCCGACTGAACGGCGCAAACGTACACATTGAGCTCGGTATGACACAAAAGCATGACTTAACTCTTCACTTTCCCGAATGTTCCCACTCCGAGCGTGTCGCCGAGGATGTAATGGCCGATCTTTACCCTGCCTTCGTGTTTCTGTTGTTGCCGCTCTGCCATCTTCTCCGTTACCGACGGCTGGGCTCGCTCGGTGCGGTGGGTGCGCTGCCTGGCTGCCTGTGGGGCGCCGAAGGGGCGGGGCGCGTCGCTTCTCTCACCGCGAGGAAAGAAGGGGGGAACCACAGACGAGTCGACCCCGTTGTGAACGCGCGCTGTCGGTGAATACCGTTGAAGAAAACCGTAATTGCTTTTCTGGAGGCCAGGCATATGTCGTAAAGCCCGGGATTATCCCTCTGAGAGCGCATCGGCCTCTGCCGTTTGCTCTGCACCGTGTGCGTCTCCCACCGACCTGGTGTTGTGTGGGGCTTTGCACGCCGGCCAGTCACCTACCCTGACAGACAGGTCAACGAGATACCAAAATAAACGATTGCTAAACACATGGCCGAGGTTAAGAGTAAAGAAGCACATCATAAATCAGCCGATATGTACACTAGCCTGTAAAGACCCCTGTGCTTTCATGATAATTCAGATTACCTACTGTGCATGAAGTATTTATTTTAATGTAAAACAATATAGCCTGCCTTTTTGAGAGCTCGGAGTATAACATACACGATTCACCCTCAGTGACAAACAAAAGGTCTGTCATGCATTGAGCAATACATAGAATGCATTTTCTGATATTTTGGGTTATAAATGATATCCCATATCTCTGCTGCATACAGTGGTGGAATAAGTATTCAGATATTTCAAAAAAGCAGCACCACCTCAGTGTAATTATCAAGTAAAAGTTCAGCATTCCAAGTCTTTCTGAAGTAGACAGCAAGATTTTTTAATTACACTTATATAAAATCATAATTTATTAGTATGTATGTATATATATGTGTGTGTGTGTGTGTGTGTGTGTGTGTGTGTATAGTATCTGCAAAGTAACAAGTAAAGTTTGCAGTGCTGCAAAAAGTACAATATTTGCATCTAAAATGTAGCAGTAGAGAGTAGCAGTATAAAGTAGCATAAAATGGAAATACTCAGTACCTCAAACTGTACTTAAGTGTAGTGCTTTCTTTGTTTTGTTTTTGCAAAGTACACAGCCGAGGCCATCAGAGTTCACTATGTCCTGATGAGCTATCAGTCCTCCTCCTCCCAGAGGTCATATTAACACAGTGCCATATTCATCTTCTCTTTGTTGGCCCATAACAGAGATGTTGAAAAAAAAAAAAACCTGATCAGATTTTATTTAAAAGCGCCATACTGTCGACAATCTTCCATTAACTTCCTGGGACACAGTGCGCTGGTTGAAAAATGGTCTGAGAAGTGAACTTCATGGATGGCTGAGCTGACAAATAAGAATGAGGTGAGTTGTTCGCTTTTTGACCACTAGGTGACAGTGTACGTTTAATTTATCGCTGTCCTGTGTGACTTCTGGAGCTGCCTCTGCTCCTGTCTTGTGCGTAAGGATCGAGCTCTCTTGGGAAGTAAGAAGCATTTGTGGAACTGGCGAATTTCCTCATATCAAAGCTAGAAAAGAAAGACTAATCCTCATGCTTTTAAATACACGTTAACTTGGATTGTGTATGAGTGGCTTCATTGACCAATCACATTAGAATTTGCGCTGTTAAGTTTGTTTGAAATGATGAATTTTTGATAGATGATCAAATTTGTCTGCGTTGTTTTTCTGTTCAACAAATCCCCATTACACAATTACTCAGACAAAATGAATAATTCCAATGAAAACTATAAATTACAACCTTCTACATATTCTTTATAGCGGCACTGGCACAATATTTATAGTTTCATTATTGTATTGGCAAAATACGCATGATATTTTCGTCATGCTTGTAATAAATTTCTTTATTTGAATATTTATAATAGCTTTTCGCAATCAGATTTCAACATGAATCTTTCAACATGACCTCATGAAACATACTGGAAAATAAGCAATAATTGCTTTACTCTCAGGATGAAAAGAGCAAATACCCTCATGTCCACCAAACCGAACGCACTGAAACGCTCCGAACCTGCCGCCCTGGCGCGCCTGTCGTACCTCGCGTAACCACTGGAGGCGCTGCATCTCCGCGCTGCGCTCCGGCCCCCTCCTGGTCTCCAGTCTGAGAAAGTTTTCCATGCAGGGATGGAGGTGATTACCCACCGCTAGCAGAGGGAAGAGGGCTGAGCTGGGGGAACTCGGAGAGAGCAGGGGGAGGAGGAGAAGAAGAAGGATTGATATAACAAGAGCGGCTGTCGATGCGCAGCGCAATTCTCACTCACTCCAAGTGTTGGAACCAGGAGCGATCAAGGGGAGCAGGCTTCCATTCATTTCGAGCGCAGACAACTTTTCTTCCTTGAGTCCGTGGCGCGGGTCCGCTCACCACTTAATACTCACATATTTTTAATTTGACTTTTTATGTCAAAGTGAAATACGAGGCAGCAGCAGCAGATCTGAAACTTTACGAGACTTTCGAGTCGGGGAATTCTTTTTTCCCCGTTGAGTTGCATGACATCTGAAGGACTTGAAAGCCTGACAGTTTCTTCACCTAACGCGTGGTGTGGGATTTTGAGCTGAAACTGGGACTTCTCAAATGCAAAAGTACATGTATGAGAAAGCAATGGCCCAAGAGACAAGGAACGGAGGAACCTCTACGTTAAACAACAACAATGGTGTTGACAACAGTAAGAAGAAGCTGCTAATAGCGCTCGACATCTTCTGTCTTCTACTTGGTAAGTTTATGGATAAGTTCAGGCTATTTATTCGCCTCTGTTAGAATTTGAATTGTTTACTTTTTTTTGGCTCAGCTGATTTGAAATGCCCTGCCAAGATCAACCTCTTTAAACTCACACATAAAACAATAAATCCATGGAAAACCCCGCGCTTTCTAATGGTTCGCAATAAAAGTCTTATCGTTTTAAAAGTGTTGCCTGTTATCTGTGACCACAAGACAACTTAATCTGCAGCATCCCCTTATCGTCGTGCTCCAACACACCAACCAGCACATGCCGGGGAAGCGCGGAGCCAAACACTGACCACACTCCACATTTTCAGGCTGTTGCATTGTTAGAAAAATGCAGTTTATAGAGCGCAGCCTCACAAGGGATCAACCCAGACATGACATGTGTGCCACAGTCAGAAATACGTATCAACACAAGACAAACAGTTTGCTCATTGGCTGACTCTCAGCTGAGACAGCAAGATGCTATATTGATCATTTCAAAGTGCACGGAGCATCACTGGGACCCTGTCAGAATTGATGCCAGCCAACATGCCCGGGGCATAATGTTTTGAAGTGTTGTAACCCGCCCTTTTGCTGCCCTTTAAATAGCCCGTGACACCCCTCCTGTGCCCTCATAACCTTGTTCATCTGACCCTGAACCTCCAGAGGTGCCATTGCAGCGAGAGCTGTCCATACATAGAGATGCAAGTAAAAAAAAAATCGAAGTGTAATTAAGGTATTGATTCATAGCTGATGAAGCTGTCACCGAGGCTGAGATGTCTGTCTTTACTGGCCTGATTAGCGCCAACAGGCTTGTTTGTGATGAGTTTGTGTGTTGGTCCGAACTTGTTATTCCTCTAGCGTCCCATCCAGCTTCAGTGTGCAGGGTTTGTGTGTCTGTGTGCTGCTTTGATAGCTGGTTTGTTTTTGGCTGTTGTCACTGTAGCCCAGTCCTTTTAGTTTCAAGCTCCAGCGGCCCCCCTTTCTCTTCTCTCTGTTTTCAATCCCTCCGTCTCTCCTTTCTCTCTTTTAGAAAAGGATTATGGGAGTTGCGCTTTAACTTCTACACATTCTCTCCCAGAACCCTGCAAATCCCTGGCCAGCTGCCCCTGATCACTCCACTTCAAATTACTTTCTCTCCTCCTCTCTCTCCCTCTCTAGCCGTCTTTCGAGCCCTCTCTCTCCCTCTCTGTCCATGGGACTGCGTGGAATAATTGCTTAAGCATGTGTTGTGGCAGGGGAAAGCTTCTCCGATCTAACAGAGAGAGATGGAGAGGCGGGACGCGTGGCTGACCAGGCATTAGAGGAGCAGGTGGGAGCCACACCAACAGCTTTATATGGAGAAACTCAAGCATCAACAGTAGTAATGAAATACTCTACACTGCCACACAGGAACAGGATTTTTACTACCCAGGATGTTACAAATGGTGCAGATTAACTCCACATTCTCTTAAGTGCCGTGTGGTAGAAGCAGATCTGCTTGACAGACGCAAAGTTTTCCAGTGGGTTTATATTGGTTTTGCTTATTAAAGAACCTCAGACAGAGATACGCTGTTTCATCTGCACACATATAAACGTAGATGAGCTTTGAGCGCATGTGGACTGAATTTCCTGCATAAAACCGACTTCCTTCGCTGGTAACAGCTCTACAGTCCACACACACACATGCATGTAAACACACAGACGCAAATGGTCACACAGATTCTCCTTTGTCATGCTAAACACAATCTGGCTGCTCATTCCTGATTGGTTGCCCCACTTTAGTGGTTTAGGGGGGGATTACACATGGGGTGTTCAGTGGGTGGAAGGACAGGGGGGTTAAAAGAGAGGAGAAGAAGAAAGGCCAGGAGAAAGCGGGGGTTATCAGGGGGTCTTGAATGAGGAACGAGGAATGCGGGTGTGTAGCGGGTTCAGAAGAATGCCGGATATACAATGGGCCTTGCTCTGTGAGTGCATCAGAAAAAGGTAGTGTCAAGATAGTTAATGCAAAAAAAATCTCATTACCTTTAATTAGTTCCTATATGCCAGCTGGTGACACACACACACACACACACACACACACACACACACACACACTAACAGTCTGTGCAGTGACACCTTTCTATAGGTTGTCAGTCTGCCGACTGTCACACACCCTCAGGCATGGCTAATTGTTGTGTTTGCATAAAGGACATCTGAGGCCACCTATAATCACACACACACACACACACACACACACACACACCAGCACATGTGTACAAACTAAAAAAAAAGGGTTCTGTCCTCGTGTTGCCTCTGCTTATTAAGGCTAATGATGCATAAACACAGCAGGATCAGAATGCTGATGAAAAACGCACAGACACACACTCACTCAGCTCCACTCCTGAGTTGCAGCAGGAGATTTTGGCAGCTGAGCACAAGCATCATCTGCTGATTTCACTTTGGCTCGGGTTCCTCTCTCACCGAGCAGCCGAGTTGATTTAGCGACGCTATAAGGAGCGCACACACAAAACACCATAAACTCACTATAAATACACCAACTCCACCGCGGGCTGCGGAATTTCATTCTTGTCATTTTCTCTCCATGAGCACATGAGCTATACACAGCCCGATAGCCCATGTCATCCAATTTAAGGTGGATGTTTTTTGTGACAATGCTTCCTCACCCACTTGAGCTTCCAGGACATCATA
>JBBMOE010000039.1:868048-919404 GCA_037975065.1 Chaetodon trifasciatus
CACCTAAACCCAGTTTAACTTTTATACAATGCAAAGGAGATTATACATTGTGTGTTTTTGCTTGCAGACGTGGCTGGGTTTGAGCTGCAGGGGCCTTTTTGCAGGTGGATTTGATAAAACATGGATTGTCCTGAACTGCGTCCACTGACTTTATGTATATATATATATATATATATATATATGTGTGTGTAAAAGATTGTTTCCAAAGGTGATTTAAGTTGACCGAAAGCCTTTTTTTCCATCAGCATCTCAGGTTTCTTGCTATCTGTTCTGACCCGTGATACAGTCAGGTGTTTGGGGACATGCTTTTCCACGAGTGACAGACGTGGACATTCTTATTAGCCGGGGACAGGAGTGTAACCTTTTGGCCCCCAGGGAATCAGCTTCATAACTCACCCTGGAGCATTAACCCTATATGGCTGCCTCCCCATTAGCTGCTATAGCATTACAGCAGTCAGTCACACAGCCCCTCATTAAAGCAGGAGAGGTTTAACCTCTACCTCTCCAGGCCTACGCCACTTCAATCCTGAGCCGCTCTACAAATATTTTCCAGAATTTCTCAAATTCTTCAACTGGCTGCAGTGCCGTGGCCAAAAACTCTTGATGTGACATCTGGTGTAATTTTGGGAGTGAGTGAACCAGGGGGCATGATGTGTGTGTGTGTGTGTGTGTGTGCATAGCGGTACTCAGGAAAGGGTGGGAAACGGAAAGGTAGTGTCGGTCGGAGGTAGGTGTGGTTGTGAAATGAAATCCTGTCCATTTCTTTTTTTTTTCTTCGTCTCACAGCCCATTTCCATTCTCCCCCCCTTCCTTCCCTCACTGCTCGCTCTCCACTTGAGCTTGTCTCCCCTTTTCCTTACTGGTTTTGCTCTAATGGAGAGAAAAGGCATGAAAGCATGTTGGTTGCAAAATACTTCAACACAGTAAGATGTGGTTAGTATAGTGTATCAGTAGTAGACAGATAAACAGATAAGCGCTTTCCGCTAAGTGTCTAGTAGAAAACTGCAATCAAACAGCAAGTGGGAGGCCCTCGTGCGCAAACCCAAACACAGGCTCCAGTCCAAAGCTGCTGACCTTAATCCAAGGGCAAATATTGTCAGGAGTTCTGCATAAGTGTGTGTGTTCAGGGGCTGGAGGTGGCTGAAAAGTGCTCTGGACTTACATATAGATGCCCAAAGAGAGAAGGCCAATATGCTCATTTGTCTGTGAAGTTTGTTATGTCAGGCATGTGGGTGTTGTAACAGTCAACAAAATAGATCACTCTCTTTGAGCCATTTAGCCATTAAGTTGCTTGTCACAAGCTCCTAGAAGCACCATCTATTGAAGAGAAGTATTGAAATTGTTTGCATTTTCTGTCTGTTTGAGTCCCTCTGTTGATGCTCCATGTCAGTCTTTTCTTCTGTTCGTCAGAGAGGGTCAAAGGTCAGGCAGAAAATAGACTCATATAGGACAAGTGCCTGCAGTGCTCTCCGTATGACATTTCCTGCACTCGCACGCAGCTCAGTGCAGAAAATTCAATGAATGCTCACAGAGGAATATGTAACATCAGTCTCAAGATTCAGCTCTGACAATAGTCGGATATGGTATTTACGCTGTGGTTACATCACTGTATGTATGCCTGTGTGGCTTCAGGGGGCGTCCTGTGGTGGGTTGTGGTGTGTCTTTATGTTGTGGCTGCAGGACAGGGTGAGGTTGTGCCTCTTAAGAAGGTGAGGAGTGTCCTCTGGCAGATGGCAATCATTTTATGATGCAGTAAGATAAACATCAGCAGATTTTCGTGACAACGTTCGTGGCTAAAGGGCTGCTAGTCCTAAAAGAATGTATGTAATTTGAAGCGTGCATTTTTGCGTAGATGTATATTTGTGTACGTGCCGTGATGGAGGCATTGTGGCCAGACTTGTTCGTGTAACATTTTCAGCCCGTCATTGTGACATGTGGCTGGTTTCTGCTGGTGCATGAGTTAAATGACAAACCCCAGGGGTTTGTGTCTGCACAGGGCTGCGATTAGAGATGTGTGGGTGTGAGTGTGTGTATGTGTGTTCTGTGGGGCTTATGAGGGAGAGCCCAGAGCTGTCATTAGATGGAGTCTATGGCCTGAGGGGCAAAGCAGTCTGTGTATGCTTGTGTCTTCGATGTGTATGTGGGTAGCATGTGTGAGGCATGTGTGACTCGACTTGTGTGTATGTGTGTGTGTCCCGTGTGGTTCCCGTGGGCAAGCCGGAGGCATCAGGTTGACTGATGTGACTGCATCTTTTTTATGCTGCTTTACGAGCCAGACACATTCATCTCTTTTAACTCGTTTCCCAACGCCTCCATCCTAGCAAACAATTCAATTGCACAATAAAAGACTAAACTGTGACAATAGATGAAGAAAAACAGCTTGTAGTTTGCGCTTTGACAACAATGGTGTAGCAAAGCTTCTGCCTCTCCTATCTCTTTCTACTCTCTTATCTATAATTACACCCTCGAACTGCTTATTTAGATAAAACAAGATTACTGGGCTGGACCCTACCATAAACCTTTGTTAGCAGTCATTCTTGTGTGCTTAAGCTTGTGTTTGAGTTCTCAGCTGGTGTGTAAATGAATATTTTGTGTGCGAGCAATGAGCTCATTCATAAACGCCTGATTGCATGAAAACAAGAACTGAGGTTTTCTCGCTCTTGCACAGTTGTCTTTCTAGGATCATATGAATTAGCACTCAGTTGCTCTGCATGGTTATATTACATACAGATGTGCCTATTAGCGTGGGATCTGCAGCTTGAAAGACAAACAATGCTGATAGCGCTCGAACATAAATGAGAGCAGAGGCAGCAGATGATCTTACACAGCAGTGCTTCATCACAGCCAGCAGCCTGAGAGCTGGAGGCCTCATTACGTCTTTCTGTTACACCACACTGTCCTCGCCTGGGCCTCCTCCCTGCTGTTACACAGGCCCCTCTGTCTGTCACTTTCTCTCACTACATTGCCCACTACAATCCTCTGTGTTTGTGTGTGTGCGCATGCTGTGCGCATCCAGAGATGGGGGGTTGTGGGTCAGGGAGATTTCACTGTTTGACTGAGAACAATACCCCTTTTGATGCATCCCGGCGCTCTTTGTTTCGTTAATGAGGACCAATAGGCGAGTTGCAGACAGAAGGAGGATGAATTGGAGGGAGGGAAAAAGTGAATGAGGTGGGGATGAGAGAGTGAGAGACCCTCCTCTCTGAGCACTCAAGGCCACTTGATTATCTGTGAGTGGTTTATGGCTGTTGCTACTTCTAGCTGTATTGTTGACTGGATTGTGGGCTGTAGTGCTTATCTGCTCAGCTGTGGCCGGCGCTGCTGCTGTAATCAGCTCAACATCTCTATTGGCGCAGGCCTTATCTGTGCTGCCACTGAGCCCTGTCCTTTTTCCATACAGAGAGGAGGCTCCCCGCAACACTACAAAACATCATGCAGAACATTCACGCTGTGGCTCCAATTTAACACCTGTTGTCTTCAAATAAACACAGTCCATGATGTGTGCAGAGGTGAGCAGGATATTTAGGGAGCAGATGAGGGGAAGGAGTGCAAGAAAGGGAGGGCAGTATGGAGTGAAGTGGAGGGGAACATTATTCAGACAGAGGTGTCAGGTTTCAAGAACTCCACAGCCCTCTTCTCTGCAGCCAGGCTTTTGTCCCAGGGGGTAATAATGCCATTATGGCAACAGCGGAGAAACACCCACCCAGCCACCCAACCAACCAGCCAGCCAAGTAGCCTGATCTGGCCTCTGGGCACTGCTCAGGTTACTCTTCATCGGAGCAGCTGTGCGTTTGTCCTGCTCTTTCAACTAGGTGCAGCCAAGCATTAGGAATGTCTTGATGGGTTGTAACTGATCTTTTTAAAACACACAATAAAGATCCACTTGCCTCCTGCACTTGCTAATGTGGACCAGAGTTGATTTCCCACAAAACACTGTTGAAGCCAACATCTCCTCATATGTGCCTACAAGCCAACAGCAACACGGAGCCAGCAGCAGCATTCAGAGGCTGCCCTCGCAGGTGCCTGCTGGTTAAAGTCCCCGAAAGACTCTACAGGAAATCTGGTCTCACCATCCACAAAGACTTGTATTCTGCTCAGTTATCTCTCTATAAGGACTCCATCTCTCATGCTAAAGCACAATACTACTCTGGACTTATCTGCTCTAATGCAGGCAACACTAAGACTCTCTTTTCCGTTTTCAACAGCATCATCCAACCCCCAGACTCCCTACCCCCCCACCTCTACTCCCCGGACACCTGTAATTCTCTCCTCCAGTTCTTCAATGAAAAGGTCATGAAAATCCACCAGCATCTTGGCTCCACAACCTCACCCCTCCCCTCCTCTGAACTTCTTCTGCCCTGTCATCCATTTTCCGCCTTTGAACTCCCTCGTCCCTCAGTAATCTCCGAGCTCATCACCAAGTCCAAGCCTTCTACTTGCCAACTGGATCCCCTCCCCACAGTCCTGGTCAGATCCTGCCTCCCCTCTCTGCTCCCCCTCATTTCAGCCATCATCCACTCCTCACTATCCTCTGGAATTGTTCCCACTCTTTTCAAATCTGCAGCCGTCAGCCCCATCCTGAAGAAGCCTGGTTCAGACCCTAATAACTTCAATAACCTCCGCCCCATTTCTCACCTTCCTTTCCTCTCCAAAATTCTAGAGAAAACTGTTGCCTCTCAGCTCCACTCCCATCTCTCCCATAACAGCCTCTATGAACAATTCCAGTCCGGTTTCCGTCCCCGCCACAGCACAGAAACAGCCCTGATAAGGATCACAGATGACCTCCTCATGGCATCCGACTCCGGTTTGATTTCCATCCTCATCCTCCTCGATCTGAGCGCAGCCTTCGACACCGTTTCCCACCCCATCCTCCTCAGTAGACTTTCCTCCATTGGCATTACTCACACCCCCCTTCACTGGTTCCACTCATACCTCTCTGGCCGCACTCAGTTCATTCAGCTTAAGTCCTTCACCTCACAGCCCTCCCCTGTTACTTCAGGTGTGCCCCAGGGCTCTGTCCTGGGGCCCCTCCTCTTCATCATATACCTTCTCCCCCTCGGAAATATCTTCCGTAAACATGGTATCCACTTTCACTGCTTCGCGGATGACACCCAGCTCTATCTTTCCAGTAAACCTAACTCCACTCTCCCACCCTCCTCCCTCACCCACTGCCTTTCGGAAATCAAATCCTGGTTCACCGCAAACTTCCTCAAATTAAACAGTGATAAAACTGAACTTCTTCTTATCGGCACCAAATCCTCCATATCCAAAGTTGACAGTTTTTCCCTCACCATAGACAGCTCCACAGTGTCCCCCTCCCCACAGGTTAAGAGCCTGGGTGTCATCCTCGACAGCTCACTTTCTTTCCACTCCCACATTAATAACATCACTCGGTCTGCATATTTCCATCTACGCAATATTAACCGTCTCCGTCCCTCTCTCACCCCTCAAACCACTGCCATTCTAGTACACAGCCTCGTCACCTCCCGTATTGACTACTGTAATTCACTCCTCTTTGGTCTCCCCCACAAATCCCTCCATAAGCTCCAACTGGTCCAAAACTCTGCAGCCCGTATCATCACCCGAACCCCCTCCTTTCACCACATCACCCCTGTCCTCCAGCAGCTCCACTGGCTCCCGGTCAAATTCCGTATCATGTTCAAAATCCTTCTCTATACATTCAAAGCCATCCACAACCTCGCCCCCCCCTATTTGTCTGATCTCCTCCACATTACCACCCCCTCTCGTTCCCTTAGGTCTTCCTCATCCCTTCACCTCTCCATGCCCTCTGCCCGCCTCAGCACCATGGGGAGCAGAGCTTTCAGCCGCTCTGCTCCCCAACTCTGGAACTCTCTCCCACCAGACATCCGTAACATTGTTTCCTTACCCCAGTTCAAATCAAGACTCAAAACTCATCTGTTTCAATCTGCATATTCGCTGTAATTTCATTGTTTTCTTTCAATTGTCGCGTTATTTTTGTCTGTTGTTTTTTATTCATTTTTGTGTTTTTAATCTTCTGTAAAGTGTCCTTGAGTGTTGTTAAAGGCGCTGCCAAATAAAATGTATTATTATTATTATTATTATAGAGAGTGTCCCGACGGATGCCTGTGTGTAAAAGGCATTTATTCCTGTGAATAAAATCTCTCTGAGTAAGCACATGCTTCAGCCAGCGGCCCCCCGGTCACTGCAGCATTCACACAGAGGGGGAAAAAGGACAGGGATTCACTCTGCACACCACTCTGCTGACCTCAGCCACTCCTGTGTGTGCGTGTGTTTGTGTTTGCGTGTGCATGCATGTGTGCGTCTGCCGTATTTGTGTGAGACACATCAGCAGCTTGTGGAAACAAAGAACTGATATCTACGGCCAAACATCTGTATCGATGCACATGTGTGCATGTTCCTGCTCGTGTTTATGAACGTATGTTCCAGTGATTATGCGTATGGATAAAGCATGGGTGGTTTTTATGCAGCCGAGTTTGTTTATTTGGATTGCGAGAGCATTTTTAAAGCCCTTTGTGGTCGACAACTTGAAAATGTTTGAGAAAGGCTTTGCTGAAGTTGCCAGTGGAACCACAGTAATCCACTATAACACCCACAGAGCCACACACGCAGGCACACACTCTCACAGATGTCATGTGCAGCGTTTCAGTGACATGTGTGCCCTGCTCCTCTACGCTACAGTATAATCCTATATGTATGTCACATCCCTCACCTTTGACCCGTGGCCCTGTAGCTACTTCCAGGGTCCGTCATGAACCTCAGCTAACCTATGCACTCTGGTCCCAAATGTCTCGAAGGCCACACATACTTGTGCTCATGGTTTTAGCGAGTTAAATGTGTGGGCTCAGAGCGCCGTGCAGTGCTGGACGTGTGACAAATTTCAGAACATCCAAGGCATCTGCTTGGCAGGCTGTATTTTAAAACCCCAGAGGTCACAGCAGTGTTGTAGCTGAACGAGTGCGCCGTCTCTAAATGTTAAGATACCGGTGTATATTAAGACTGAGGTTGAGGAGGAAATTACAGTCTTATTTAGAGGAGTTACTGTTGTCATAATTCATCAAAATTTGGATTACTAACACTGACCACATTTATATCTCCATAGAAATGTTCCCAAATGATTCTACCCATATGCTGAGCGACCTTCCTGCTCACCTGCCTCAGAACGAAGTCCACTAACAAGTGGGCCTGGCACTGAGCCACTCATTCTCTCTGGTCCTATAAAATTGAACGCACACACACACACACACACACACACACAGACACGCACACGCACACACGCTGTGATTGTACTGTGACTTGTCGGTGGAAGAGGGCATTTATCCAAATTAATGGACTAAAGGATTCTGCTAATGCAAGTAATTGACCAAAGACACTCTCCCTGTCTGCCTCTCCCTCTTTCCAGTCACACACACACACATGCAGAGTCACACGCATATCAAATAACAACAATATAATATCTTTACATCCTTCTTTATAGCGATGTAGGCCACTTTAGAGTTTTCTGTGGCAGGGTGTGTGCGGATGTGGAGCTTAAAATGATAGAAGTATGTCAAAAGTTTATTCAAGAGACTGGGAGTGGGCTGAAATTGACAAGTGAAGGTAATGGATCTGCACCATTAGCCAAGTTTCTCTGTCATAACAACACACACACACACATGCACAGGTCAGGTTGTTTCATGGTGTATGGAGAGAAATGTCTGTTCCCTTGAGATAGATTGTTATCGAAAGGTCAGAATACACTTTTATACATACTTACTGTGCTTCTCTGATCACAAATGGTCTGAAAATAATGAAAATGTTCCTCACTATCTTCCAGAGCTCAAGATGGTGTCTTAAAATGCTTTGTGTTGTCCAATTTTTAACCTCAAAAAGCAAAGATATTCAATGTCCAACTACATACAACGAGGAAGAGAAGCACATTTTCACAAATCTGGGAATAGAAAATGTTAATATCATCATCATCAAAGCAGTTCAAGCTATATTCTGTTAATCAACTAATCAATAAATAAACTGCTTCAGCGTTAATCACAAAGTTCTTTTCTGCAGACTTTTCTTTCTCATTTAAGATAAGACTTTATTGATCCACGCTGGGTAATTCAAGAATCAATTAAGTCTTTAAATGTTGGAGGTTTTCTAAACTTAACCAGCTCTACACAAACTTTGGCTGAATGCTTCAAAAGACTCTGATGGAACCAGTTATACCCAAAAATGAGCACTGAGGTTTGAAAGGCAGCCACGCTCTGAGCTGAGCTGAGCCACTGACTCCCTAACAAATCTGATTTGTTGCGGAGCAGTGAGAAAATGTTGTAGAAGAAGAGAAGACAAAGTCTGATTGATTGACTGGTCAGTCTGTGGAGTGGAGTGGAGCCCCCCCCCCCCCCAACCTTCCTCTGAATTCTCGGTCCCACTCCCTGTTAGGACGGGTCACATGGCGTCTTTGAGAGACAGGAGGAGGAAATCCTCCATTAGAGCAGACCACAATACCTCTTCCTTTGCTCCGCTCCGCCTCCCATTCACCTCTCACACACACTGCTGACACTCCAGCTCGCTCTCTATAATCACGATATCATTCTTAATTCCGCTCCCCGAAAGCCATGAAAGCCCATTAAAATGTCAATAGAGACCTAGAGGCATGAGAGCGGGAGAACGGGAAGCTCGCTATGGTCTCAGCAGACACGCAGGTGTTGCTCTGCAAGGGTACGAGCGCCATGTCAGAGGGAATTAACCTTTGAGCGATGCAGAGCTTTAGCTGTCTTAAGAATAGTTATTGTTTCCTGTTCTGGCAGGTACAGTCGGTCTTAAGATGAGAGAAAATAATAGAACCTCGCTGATCCTAAATCCGCAGGACAGAGGAACGTCGGACGTGATATTAATGAGCACTGCTGAAATATATCAAAATGCAAATCCTATCAAGTTGTGACCGTGTAAGCTGATAAAAGAAACATTTATTTCCTTTCTGTCTGAAGGAAATGTAAAAATCAGACTTAGTCGTGTTAATGCTGCTAATCCGAGCGCTAACTCACTCTACCAAATTTAACTCCAAAGCCAATCAAACGGGCGCTGGCTGGATAATCTCTCTCACACAAACAAATGCGTGCACACACACTCGCACACATGCATAGCAGTCTACACGGACACACTTAAACTTACAAACATGTGCAGTCAAACCATATATAAACACAAATGAACATACTTTTACGCCATAACTTCTAGCATGCTGCGGAGCGTGAACATGTGAGTGAATTTATGGAAGGAAAATAAGCTGCACACACTCTCTCACACACACTTGAAGGCCCCGCCATGACCTCTGCATATAAACACTGATTCAGCCAGCCAAAGAAATACCTCTCTCTGTCTTTGACCTGTGGTAAGTAGTCTTTAGTGGCCTGCAGTGGTTCTCCTCATGGCCTGTAAGAGAGAAATGCATGACAGGATCTGATAAGACAAATAGAACTGTTCCCCAAACCCGCCAAACCACCCACTTAGGACGTGTGTTTTTTCTCCTGTTGCATTCTCCATACTTTCTGTCCCTCCCTCCCTCTCTCTTTCTCTGCATCGAGGGGTTTTTAGGCCCCAGTTATTCTCAGGCGCCTGTTCGTGCCGTTAAAAGCTGCTCGGTGGCTTGATAGTTCATAAGGCTCATTGGCGCTAAAAGCAAATGCAAAAACATAAAAAGAAAGGGTGAACGCAGGCTGAAATAATACAAAATTGTGCATTTAGCTTCCTCTGGGTCATTAGTGGAGGTGAAGTTTGCAAGCAGCACAGGTGCTCTCTCTTCTTTAGTGAGGATCTCTGAATGTTATTGACCTCGTGACAGAGCTCGTAAAATAGTTGTTTTTTAATTCACTGACGCACCACAGGCCTTTGCCAACAGCCCAGCCCACCTCTTTCTGTTCCCCCCTTCTCTGTTTTTATCTCTCCCTCCTCTGACACTCCCTCCTCTCTCTCCTCCTCTCGCTCTGGGTCAGCGGGCCCTGCGAAGGTCACTCGCTCTTTATCCCATCGCCATTAAAGAGGTCATATTTCTTCACACCGCTGTTTGCAGACGGGGCTCAGACGGGCTGTGGGGTTAGTGCTGGGGAGAGTTTTAGCTTGTGCTGAGAGGTTCATGGACTTTGGTATGAGGAGAATGCCCACATACCAGGCTGTTTTCAGGGGGATGGCAGCACAAAACAGCTTGGCATCTCAAGGCTGGGAAGCGTGTGGACAGAGAGGCTTTCATAAATTCTCAATAGATGTTGAGGAGCTCAGTCACTCGCTCACACTTTCCTTTTTCTGTCCCTCTCAGGAGCTGGTCAGCTCCAGAGTTTCCCATGCTATTCTGCGATCTCAGTTTAGCCTTTAAGCGCCGGTTTGCATGTGTGTGTTTGTCAGGGTGTGTGTGTGCGTGTTTCCCATGTCTGTTAAGCCCATGACCTCCTCTCCTTTCACTTCTCCTCATTAACATTTGAATCCCCCCCTCCACAAGTAGGCCAGAGTGGAGGGAAGAGGATGGAGAAAGAGGAGAAAATGGAAGAACTGAGTGGAGATTGGTGTGAGAGGAAGCATGATCCGATTTCTGAGAAAGTTGTTTTCCCCAGCTGAGTGTTTACCCAACAGAACTCACTCTGTGCACAGACTGAAGACACGGGGGTCCTCGCTGTGTTTGAGCTTTTAAAGTTCAGTGGGGCATTAAGCTAAAGACTCACATGCACAGAAACACATAAACGCATTTGCACCAGAATCTACTCTTAGTTGCATTTGCTGTCCTGCCTTGCCCCTGCGGTGAACAGGCTCGCCCAGAGCTCACCCTGCCTGTTGTGTGGACAGTATGGTTCTCAGACACCACCAAAGTCTGGCCCAGCCCTGTGTGGGCCCACCAGCAGCCGGTCGAGCCCCGGCGCTGCACCCTGTTTATGCAGGTGTCTGCCTCAGTGACCATCCCAGCTGCCGTCCTCTGCCACCGGAACAACAAAACAGTAGAAAGATTCTTCAAACTCTTCACGCCATATTAGTGGCTTTCAGCTGGTTTTGAAGTGTTGCTTTGCTATATTCAGATGAGGAGTAGATGAAGAAGAAGAGTGTGCCAGCAAGAAGACAAAACAGTCTCACCTCAGGGTCCATTTAGCAGCTGTTCTGGAGCTTTAGGTCACATCACATGATCTTCATCAGCAGATTTAGCCTGGTTATCAAGGAAATGTAGATGTTGACATGTAGTTTTTCCTGAGCCCTTTAGTTTAAGGACGTCTTTTCAGGTTGAGTTTTAAAGTTCATTCTTGACCTCAAAAGTTTTCAAAAATGTTTAAAAAAACTTCATTTTTTGCAGTCAGCTTTCAAAATCATCATTTTCTGTGGTCAAAAACCACAACCACCACATATATTAATACAAACAGGAGGACAGAATGAAGAGAAAAGATCATTCTTCCTATGCAGCCATATTAGTGTGGACATGGACCCATTTACACCTGAGACAACACCTTCTCCTCTGAAGTGGGAGCAGATGTCACTGTGTGGATGTTAAGGAGCCTGTGGGAGTCTCGAGTGTGTGTGTCCACAAGAATGCATAAGAGAGTGTGTGCTGAGGACTTCAAGAAGTTCACATGTGTGGTTACTGGTGAGGGCTGTGTTTTCATGACAGACCAGTAACACGATCTCCGTCTCCCATCACTGGGGAGACAATGGCGGTGGTTCAAGGAGCATTCATAAGCAGATTTTTGACTTCTGCCCAAACGTCAAAAAACCCCTGTGATGTGCGCTAACCACACGGGCCGCATGCGGGAATAGTTTCTCTGCAGTCTGATGCTGAATGTATATGTTGGTGTGTCTGTGTGTGGGTCTTCGGGACGCCTTCGTGTCTTGAGCTCCCACTATTTATGAGCTACTGCAGTCACACACGTACGCACGCCAAGCATTCTCTCATGCAAAAAAATGTTCCAGAGTTGGGTGGGCTTAGTTTTGTTTTTCTTGGGATTCACACGTTTTAATATCGCTAAAGGAAAACTGAATGTCCCAGCCAGCGTTTGCATGTCTGTATTTGTAGTCCTTTGATTTGGAGATGTGTATTTTAGTGTCCCTTCACCCCGATAGAACGTGGACATGCATGTGCACGTGTGGGTTGTCAAAGACAGAAACAACAGAACTCGTTTCACCAACTGAACTTCTAGGACCGCTTTCAACTGTTTGTCCATTTGTTGTTGAGGTGGTTGGACGAAGCTCCGCTAGATCCTCATGAAGGCTGTTATTAAAGCAACAGTGTGACATTTTGGGGAATACTGTCATGCACTTTCCTGCTGAGACTACTGCCAGCAGACAGTTGGCTTAGATTAACGTTAAGACTGAAACCAGACCTGCTTTGTAAAAGGGTTAATCCAAAAACTCGAAATGCTCAGTAATTATTGTTATGTCTGATTTCTTTAATACAAATGAAGGATTTTGTCAGTCTTTATGCTAAGCTAAGCTAACCAGCTGCTGGCTGTAGCTTCACGTCTACTATACAAACATAAGAGTGGTATCTTCTCATCTAACTTTCTGCAAGAAAATAAAGAAACTTATTTCCCAAAATGTCAAACTAGTCATTTAAAAAATGTTGTAAACCCCCCAAAACACTCTACAGGAATGGCACTCTCTTCCCCTGAAATCCATAACATTAATGTTCTCAATGTTGTTGACATATTACTCATGTCAGTGGGTTTCTTTTGTCTCCAATAATGGACCCCTCGCCCTGAGTGTCAGTGTGTATTTGCTCTGACAGGAAGGGGGGATCTCCTAACGCTCAAGAAAAAAGCTCACTTCTCAAAAGCCTGGTGTCACACTGTCAACAGGAGCAGCAGGAGAGGGTTTGCTCAGTAAACACCCTGATGATGATGATGATGATGGTGATGTGACTGTGTCTTTTAATATGCTGTTTCTTCTTCAGGTCACAGGTAAGTAGCTGCAAGATGCAGCGTGAATATCTGCATTAGGTGTGTCTGTGGATCAGCCTTATGTATGTGTGTGTGGGTGGATTCACGCCTCCATTCATGTGTGTGTGTGTGTGTGTAGCTATGCTGCCCAGCCTGGTTCTGCACCGTACCTCTATACGCCCGTACCAGAGGGGTCTCTACTGTGGCGACTCCAGCCTGAACTACCCCTACAAGAAAAGCACCGTCCCCTCCTCAGTGCTCACTTCTGTTGGGTTGACACTGCCCGCGGTGTCCGTAAGTCCCCACGCACACAACGAGCACGCGGCGTTGGGGAACACTGGCGGGGCAGAAAGCGGGATGGCTGGTGGTTCATGATGGCGGCTGTGAAGGAGTGACTACATCTAAAAAAAAGCTTGAAAACGTGTGACTCTTAGGCGTAGTTTGTGATTCACGGGGGCAGTTGGAAATCCGTCACTCCCTTGCTCTGAGCTGACCATACATGACATTCTTAAGCCTCACCCACTTCTGCCGTATCCCATGATCCCCTGGTGCCGGCGTGCTCCTTGTGCTCCCCCTGTTCTCCTCCGTTTATGTCTGTGTCACTGACCGGGTGCTTTTATGCTTTCTTTCTTCTCTCCCTCTTCCTGTCTTCCTCTCTCTTTGCTCCCCTCCTGTGTCTCTTGTAGCTAGCCTGCCTTTCCTGATCATTGAGACTAGCACCATAAAGCCGTACCAGCGCGGGTTTTACTGTTCGGACGAGTCCATCCGCTACCCCCGAAAAGAGGGAGACACCATTAGCGATGCCGTGCTTTGTGGTGTTGGCATTCTTATTGCCATCTTCTCTGTAAGTCGACCTTTACACCTCCCTTTGTTTGTTGCTTTCACTCCAATTTAAAGCCACTTCTTTTTACCTCTCATGGTCCGATAGATGAGTCTCACTAACATAGCCCCTTAATCAAAACGTTTGAGTGATTTCTTATCATGCACTATTTTCTAAAATACTCCAGTCTTTTGCTATAAATGTGCTCTTTATGTCCTGCCCTTTCATTCTAAAATGTTTTCTTCGTCATACTTTATTCTCCCGTATCAGCTCTGAGTCATCCAAGGCATTTGTAACGGCCTGTTTTTATGGCTAAGCGAGTCAGTGGTAGTGTGAGGCCCCCCAAGTGACATTAGGAAATGTGTGTTTATGTATGTGTGCTGACGCATGCATGCCAAAGACCAAAGAGATTTTACAAGTTCTTGGTCCATTCTCATACCTCCCAGTCTCCGTGCTCCCTGACTCCGTGCCCCCTGTGCCCCCTCACATTACTTTGGGTGAACGCGTCAGTGCTCTCTCCCATGCCCACAGTGCCTCACTGACAGCCTGAGGCGTCTAACCAGTTAGCAACAGCATGAAGTCTTCATTCCCATGACTTGACTCCAGCTTCAGAGAAGGAATGGCTGTAGTGGAGTGCCAGCAGATTAGAGTGGGGGGGGCGGGGGGGCAGGGTGAGTGGAAACATGTTATAATGACATGTGGTGGGGTATGTGTATGCCAATTAATGCCACGTGGTCAGGCTAGATGTTCTTTACAGCCCCCAGACTCTTTGTGGCACAGCCCCCTCATAAGTTCCCAGACTGAGACGTCGCTTCACCCGCGTCTCCTCGCCATCAGCTTGATGGGCACACACACACACACACACACACACACACACAGTACCAGCTCAGCTCTTCTGCTTATTGGAACCAGGAGACGGTGCTTGTGTTAGTTAGTTCCCTCACATGTTCACGTGTGGGCAAAGCTGGCGTGTCTCACACAGCTGTGTTCCATTAGTGGCGTCTACTGCCATGCCGACACCATTCTTTTAACGCACACGCGCGCATGCTCGCACAGGCGGGCGCACACACACACACATATATGCACGCACATACATGCACTGGTAGCGGATTCCAGTTGGGCCTCTTGTTTATCTTCACTGGTAGGGAAATCCCAACAGTCCCGCTGGTCTGACATATCTATGTCTGACAGGCCTCGTTTCCACTGTGAGAAACAGAATTAGCAATGGCGAGATAGAGTTCTGTAAGCATACACACTGATGATCCAAATAAACCCATCAGGCCCTCTGCTCTGGACACAAAGGGCCTGTCTGCGCTCAGACAACCAGTCATGTAGGAATAAACCAAGACAGGGCGATAGAGAAGGGGAGGAGAGGTTTGAATGCAAATGCTGACAACCCAAATAAACTTCTGTGGCCTGTATCGGCCTCCTGCGGTTCCAATCTTAAGCAGAGATCAGAACAATTCATTGACAATAGCACACACACACACACTAATACACCGCCATGTTTGTTTCTCCTGGCTGTGAGCCTGCCAGCTGACCACCCAACAGGCAGGATATGTGTGTTTACCAAGCCTAACAATTAAAACACAATACATGTAAATACACAAACATTATGTATCTACATTAACTTGATAAGATGTCTGGGAAACACTGAGCCCGCGGACGTGCACAAATTTAGAGTCTTAACTGCTGTTCACACTCACAGGACTGTCTGCTGGCGTGCAGATAGGCAGGTAAATATTTTCCTGGGAGATTGGGTGAGAAATCAGGACGAAGAGTGAAGCCTTGTGTGGAAATAGGAAGGAAAGGGAGATGCGGTTAGTGGTGGAGAGCAGCCGGTCCGTCACTCAGATACCCCAGGTGGTTCAGATATGATTGACATGTCCGTGCCTGGAGGGTTGGCTTGGTGTAAGCTCCCTCAGTGTAGATGAGGTCTTTCCATGGGCCCCAACGCTACTTAAAAGTGTCTGGCTTGAATAACACAGAATTCAGGGTTAGCACTTGACTTAAGCCTTATAGCAGACCATTGCCCCAATTTAAATCCTCCTCAGTCAGGTCAGTCTGGGCTGAGGTGTTGGCCCAGTCTAGAATACTATTAAGTTCTCATGTTAACCTTTTCCCTCGCCCTCACTGTCTGTATATATCTCACATAAAAGGCGCTCTCATATCATCGAACAAAGCATCACCACTCATTAATAATCTCACCACATCAAAACTGCCTGAGGGAAAGGCAGGCCATGCTCATTCTATATGTCTGTCTGTGTCTCACTCATTCTCTCTCTCCTGTTTGTTCATTACACATCCTTTCTACTCACTCTAGTCACTTCATTCTGGATTTAAACTAGATTTCCTGCATGATACACACTCAAACGTTAGCATTTTTACTGTATGGTTATCTGTGTCTGAACCTACTGCATGACTATAGGGCTCAGCATCATATAGCTAGAATGTGCGTTGTGATCACTGTTGTTTGGTTATGTCAAAAAAACAATCCTGTTTTTTAGATTGTGATTGGAGAATGCTTCAGGATCCACCAACTACATGAGGGAACCAAGTCTTTCGTTGGGAATCCTTATGTTGCAGCCCTCTACAAACAGGTCAGCTCTCCATAAGCATGCTTTTAGATGTACTGGATAAATGCAATTGACCATTCGCTAAACCCTTGTTATGAACAGTACAACAGTGATTCTCCACGTATAAAGAGTATGGATGGTGATTTCTTTTTTTTTGTTTTTTACCCTTACCAAAATAAAAATATATACAAGAGCAAAAGTTTAAGGAATGCATTACATAGTATGTTTATCTGCTCACGCAAGCTGCAGTTGTTAGCATGTCGAGCTAACTACTTTGATTTGATTTGGGATGAACAGACAGGTTAGTCCGTATCCTAAAAGCCTTCTTTTTCAGTGTTAAAAATTAAACACACTCTCTGAAAATGCAAACAGTAAAATATAAAGATCACCAGAGTTTGTCACAGTAACGAAGGGGGACGGTTCTTAGCTAACAATCAGGTATCGGCAGCTGCATTGATATTATGTCTCATCATGAATGTGTGTGATCTTGCAGATGGGCGTGTTTCTCTTTGGATGTGCCGTCAGCCAGTCATTCACAGACATTGCCAAGGTGTCGGTGGGTCGTATGAGACCCCACTTCTTAGATGTGTGTCGACCAGATTTCTCCACCATCGACTGCTCAGCGGGATACATCACCAACTACACCTGCACTGGTGAAGAGAGCGATGTACAGGAGGCCAGGTTCGTGAAAACACCAGCACACGCACACTATATGCTGTGTTAAAAACATTGTGGAAATATTCTGACTATATTCTATAATCTGACTGAAGATGATCTGTCTCTCCGCAGGAAATCCTTCTTCTCAGGACATGCCTCTTTTTCAATGTTTACCATGCTCTACCTGGCTGTAAGTAACTATTAAACTCTCTTAGACACACTTCACAGCACACATGCAAGCACACACATGCTTAGAGGCGCACAAACAATGGTTTACGGACTGTAGACGGAGTCATGGAAAGAAGGCTGGGCCCTGATTTAGGGATTCGCTGCCTCGAAGATAAGCAAAACATTGTTCTTATCCACTTCTCCTCCTCCCGCTCCTCGGCACCAACTCCTCATCGTTCTATGAAGCGGCTTATTCTCCCTTTTACTCCTCCGAGAGATGGATGGATGCACTCCACCTGTTTTCTTCAGAGCAGCTGTGTGTACACTTCCTGTCCGCTCCCATTTCTCTCAATTGCTCACTCCACCTGTTGTGGGTGTTGGGTGGGGTTTAGCACCCTAGAGGCATTTCATGCTTCAAACAGTCTAATTACACACACGCACAATTGCCAGCTGGGAGCTCCCCAAGCATCCTCTCCCCCTCCTCCTCTGAGTGGAGAGAGGAGAGTCAATGTTTTGGGCCTGGCTGGCTCAAGCTTGGTTACAAGGTGGTCTTGGTTCTCACGGTGGGCTGACAATTGAAGTTCTGGTGTTTTCGAGTGTCTTGTCATGCAGTGAGAGCTTGCAGCGGGTATTTCCCAGCCTCTGGGTGAACCTACAGCTACACTCCGGTCAGACTGAGGAAAAGAGATGAGAGCGAATAAAAAGCTGGGGAAAAAGCAGAGAGGGAACGGAGATGCATCCAGACCACAGAGTGACACACTAGTCCGAGAGCAGAGCTTCAGCTGCGGTGAGATCAGGACCATAGCCAGAGGAGGCTGGTGCAAACAGAAAGAGAGGAGAACCAGTGGAGCAGAGGAGGAACAGTTTGTACTCGATGTTTTGGAATACAAAACCAGCCTGAAACAAAGCCCACAGTGGAGGCATTCCTAGTGGAAAAAGGAATCTGCAGCATTTTTTTGTTATTGCCAACTGAAAACTCGTCATGTGACATCATGTTTTCATTCACAGAACCTCCCACGCTCTTCACGCCTCCTTAAATATGCTTTCTTGTGTCCATAAGATGCTGCTAACAGCCAAAATCCAGAGTCAAATCAGCAGGGCAAGAGGACGGATAATTACTCTGCAAGTTTAACTGCATAGCCAATAAAAATCGAGGCCTCCGCACAATCGATATTTTCATTAGGAATTAAAAGGCAGAGAGGAAGTGATGTTATCCTCTGAGTCTCCTCAAGGCGACGAATAAGTGGATTTCCCAAATCATCATCAAATTGTTATTGATTCATTTTCCGTCAGTCGGATAATTGAACCGTCACTGAATCGACCATCCACTCTCTGCAGTACAGATCAGGTTCTCAAGAGGTTTGCTTCGTCCTTGAGAAACCATTTTCAACAGGCGCAGACGAATGTGGATCCTCTCTTTCTTGGGTCCCTCCCCTCAACCTCAGGGCTCTTGTCTCTGCCCCCTCGTTGCTCGCTATGGTGAAAGTGTCATTTCCACCATGCGGTCGTCCCCTCGCTCTCCCTCCCACGGCCCCCAGTCATCTGCAAATTGCCACTCTGTGACTTTGAAGCGCTTCGTTTCCTGCCAATCGTGCCTGAGTGCTGTGCCTGCGACCAATGTGGTTTGAGCTGAGAAGATCGGCTCTCTGAGGTGCAGATAACTGGCACGGGCCGCACGGCGCACCGTTCAGCTACACCACAGCTGCAGATGAACCAGCATGTGTGTGCACTCATGCGTCCCGCTGGGTCGCTGTCTTCTGTTAATTTTGATGTGCACACTTCTCTTTGCACATACTATCCAGTAGCAGATTGGATCATTTCTGTGAGCTATTTGTTCGTACACAATCACCGAGGCAAGTTGCTTCAATAAAAGCCAATATGTTTGTTTGTTTGTGATATAAGCAGTCTTAACCACAGCTATGCTTTTGTATCAAAGCATGGTGTGAACCAGAGGAGGGGAGGGGAAGGGGGCTTGTGAGTAAAATGAGCCCTCGTTCTCATTCTTTCTCACTTTGTTGTGTTTTCTTTTATTTAACACTGACTTTGAGTCACAGGGAGAAAGACAGAGGAAGAAGATCTTACTGGAATGAGCCGGATTCCTTTAGAAACCACCAGACTTTGTGTCGCTCTCGTCTCCCTCCGTCATGGGAATCTGTTGGGAATCCTTTTGTTGTTGTGTTTTATTGTTGTTTTCCTTAGATCTGACTATTTGAAACTCACAGCAAATTTCAGGGAGGACAGCTCGGGTCAGGACGGCAGTCTATTTTAGTCTGAGTTGGATTTAAAGAGAAGATGATGCAGTTTTGGATTTTAGAAGTTCATTAACCCTCTCCTTTGCTGATGTCTGCGTGCTTCTGCTGAATCAGGATCAGACGGGTTATTTGGGTGTACTCACTGCCCTTCAGAGATACGGCCGAGCTGAACGGCAGGTCGCAGTAACTCTTTGTTTTGGCTAAGAGCTCAGGCTCTCTCCGAGCTTGCTTTAAATTGAGAGGTTTAGGATGTGGTGCGAAGGGGTTTTCGGATGTTGCGCTCATTGCTGCAGGACGTCAGACAAAAGTACTTATCAGTAGTCTTTGCCCGCTACCTGAGAACCACTATGGAGGAAGCCTGAAGTCTAAACATCCCTGCCAGGGAGGAGAGAACAAAACTGGAAGGGATGGGAGGGATCGCTTCCTCTGCTTCCGGAAGGAGAAGAACAATGATAGAGTGTCGTAGAGGAAGTGCGAACAAGCTTTACGTCCACACCTACAGGGGCTTATAGTGGACGAGGGGTGGTGGGAGGCACTGCGGCTGTCTGTAGGTATTGTTAGCCCAGCTGATTATAAGACACAAGTCTGGAGGCTTTAGGCTGGGCAGACCTTGGCTGAGGCTGGTCCTCCCAGGCCCTCTGTCTCTGGGTGTGAGACACAGGAAGTAAAGGGTATGAGTGGTGCAGAACACAGGATGTTTGAGGAACCTGGACTGATCTCACCACTGTGCATGTAGGTGGATAAAGCGAGAGAGGCTGTGC
Source organism: Chaetodon trifasciatus (assembly GCA_037975065.1). Lineage (NCBI taxonomy): Eukaryota > Metazoa > Chordata > Actinopteri > Chaetodontiformes > Chaetodontidae > Chaetodon > Chaetodon trifasciatus. The sequence goes on from JBBMOE010000039.1 coordinate 888,164, forward strand.
ATGTTATTTGCACATGTGCGAGTGTCTGAAAGTGACCTTGGACTTAGCTGTTCCTGTTTTGGCTCTTCTCAGTCTTTATCATGACCCAGAAAACGGGCAGAGCCGGGGGTGCATCCGCTTTGTCTTCTATTTACTCTAATAGAGGGTAGAGAGTTCATCCCTACAAAGTGCTGAAACGTTCATGGCAGGGTATGTATACATGTGTGTGTGTGTATTCCAGTGGATTTCTGTGGTCGTGCTGTTTTTACAGCTGGGATGTAGAACCATGAATCAGTCATGTCCGGGTCTCAGCCAGTTGAGTGTGTGTGTTGCTGAAGACGGTATGTGTATCTTTGTGGGTCTGGCCGGTCTGCCCACTTTGATTCAGTCTAGACCTCTCAGGCAGTAATAATATAGATGTACGCACGCTGCAGGTGAGAGTTTAAAAAGTCAATGCAACATATGTTTAAATCCAGCCCAGCGTGTGTGAGGGTTCAATCATTATGCCATCAATAACAGGATGGGCATTACACGTGAAGGGTTGGAGTGTCAGAGCATCGGCACAGCATGTTAAATTCTGTCGTATGAAGAAAATTGTCTCTGTGTCACCTCCTCTTCCTTCTTTCTCTCTGTCTTCACAGTTCTATCTCCAGTCCAGGTTTACATGGCGCGGCGCTCGTCTCCTCCGCCCGCTGCTCCAGTTCACCCTGCTGATGATGGCCTTTTACACCGGCCTATCACGTGTCTCCGACCACAAGCACCATCCGACTGATGTCCTGGCAGGCTTCGTGCAGGGAGCCCTGGTGGCCTACTGCATAGTGAGTGCACACGTCACACAAAACACGTAAAGTCAGCTTTATTAGGGACACCCAGTACATGCAAACTGTACTGAATATATGAGCGATACCGCATGAATGCAGGCATCTTTATGCAACTTAATACTTTTCTGTAATTGACCACTGGAGATCCTACAGACGGAGCAACCTTCAAATAAAGTTTGCCTCCTCGGCTCCCTCTTTTCACTTTTTCTCCTCTCTGCTTTTTCTGAAAAAGAGAAATAGAGGCGGCAGTGAAGTGAGGAGAATCTGATTCCCTTTAATGAATAACACATTGCTTGGAGCCAGGCCCTAGTTCAGAGTGTGTGTGTGTGTGTGTGTGTGTGTTTTTTACGTGTGCCTGCATGTTAGTGTGAATCCACACCCGGCAACCTTCCTCACTACTTTTGTGACATATCGTCGCAGCAGTTGCCAGATGATTTTCGTAACCCTCATCATTACACTAAGCTAGATGGAGCCAAGGAAAATTAAATTCGGGTCAAGAGGAAAATGTAGGGAGTGTAAAAAGAGAGCGAGTAAGAGAGCGAGAGAGAGGATTAGCCTTTGAAACAGGAATGAGGCTGTTAATTATTTTGGGTTTTTTATTTGGCGGCTCTGGTTCTATCAGCACAGCAGGCCGCTGCTAAACTCTGCTGCCTCTGGGAAAAGTATGGAAAGACACACTCACACACTTACACGCACGCACACACACACACACACACACACACACACACAAGCAGCCCTTACCTTTCTACATGATCCAGATCATGAACGTGGAAAGGATTAGATTCATAAAATTTAGCAAGACCTCAGTAGTGGCGCCTAGGCAGACCTTGGCACAGCTAAAATGCACACACACACACGCGCGCACACACACACACTCAATCACACCAGGGTCCTCGAATGCCAGGAGTATTGAAGGAACCAAAATGAACGATGAGCAGGGATCAAAGAGTAACAACACACACTCTCCGCCAGCTGGGCGTAGCTCCTGAGCGACATCAGCTTTGACAAGGGGGAAAAAAAGAGAATGTTTTCAGAAATATTCTCAATTTATGAGCTTGACCTCTGAATGGGCAGATCTGGCAGCAGGAGCGAAGGGAGGGAAGTGACAGGAGAGAGGAGCCTTGTCTACATCTTGGCTCGGGATGAGCGTGGGTTTAATCCAACTCCAGCTACTCCACATCCCTCACAGAGACAGATTAACACACACACAGACACTCTGTTCACATCCACATGCATACACTCCATATATATATATATACATGCACACATACACACGCATACACATAGTCAAACCCCTGCCGATCAAGGCGGTGAGGTTAGTTTTACAACCCTTGACGCCCCCTCTGATTTGCCCAGCCTTAGTTGAAACACACATCTGTGAGCACTTTAGCTCGGCTGTTTCAGCCTCTCAATAAGCACCGGAGCAGAAAGGACCTGACAGGAGATGAGAGGAGGCAGGACAGAGGAGGCATGAAGCCTGTGTGCCTCAGAAAAGCCAGCAGAAAGTATTAAATCAAAGTGTGAACATCTTTAGATCTTCAGTTAACAAGCGTGCAGGTTCCGTCATTATTCTTTTAGATGTGAAATGTGAGAGTAAAAGCATGAGTTCACACTTTGGAATCATGTCTGAGCGTCTATTTGTCACAGTCTTAAACGTCTCCGCGTAGATCTACTGCATTTCCTTTTGATGTAAAATAATTGCTGTTTACGGTCTGACTTTGATTTGTCTTTGGAGGTCGTTGAGAACACACACAGTAACAGTGTGATAAAGGTTTTGAGGTTTCTTAGCATATCCCATTAGTTTTAGTAGCAGCTTTGTTATTGGAGAACGTTGTCTAAAGCCCATCATTCTTGCAAGATGTTTTCATGAAGCAGAAACGGGTGATATTTAAGAGCCCCATGGCAGCCTGGGTAGTGTGGTCCATTAATCCAGCCTGAGCTCGAGCACATGCTGGAAAAGAGCGGTCTCCAAACACTGACTGTGCACTTGTCTGATTCGAAGAACACATTGGACGAGTTAGTGCATTTGCACGTCCCTCCCGAGCGTGCGATTGTGTACAATTGTTCTGAGTATCACATGATGAGTTATATAGCCCTGTGGAAAAGCGTCTTCCTTTCCAAATACATTTTGGTAATTGTCTGTGGAGAAATGTATTGTTCCATGACTTTATTGTCAGTGCTATTCCAGGTTTCCCCAGGCTGCAGTTACCTCTTTAATCCCAGTGCGCCCCCATTGACTGCCAGTAAATGAACAATGCTAACCCGGGGCAAGAATGAACGCATTCATATGCAGTGACGTGTAAGACTGCGTCCCTGTTGCGTTTGTTGTAAGTAAATTGCTGCTTTAAACCTCTTTGTCTGTCATCACATTTGATGATGGATGGTGTCTGAGTCGGATACTTGAAGTTTGTTGAGAAATATGTAGATGAACGTCTGTTTTGAGTCAGACGCTCCAGACTGTGTCTGCAGGGCTGTGATCCAGAGAAACCACAACAGGAAGTAGCTCGTCTGTCCTACCTGGCACTTCCTATCAGACGCATTGACCCACTTCTCAACACATGTCGTAATGAAGGTCAAGAGGTCCGAGTCCAGCAGGAAGCAGCTGTCGGAGAGAAAGCCGGGCATTTGTTTTTCGAGGTTCATTGTCACAGTGGAGAGGAGTCGGGTCAGGCATTACTGGGTGAGGGAGCAAGAGGATGCAATCTGCACGAGGACATGCTGCACATACTCTAATGTTGACGCTGCCTGGTCAGTGTCTGTGTGGTCAGTGAACCTCTGTAAAAGCAGGAGGTCACCTTTTATCACTCCATGCACACAGCCCAAGTGTCAAAATCCTGAATTCTATGTACTACATGAACAATTTCAAAGTAATTTATTTAAACTTACGCACATATACAGCAACATGTGTTCGCATGTGGTAAGTTAGCACTGAAAAGCTTTCTATTTTCTCATCTGCGTTTCAGCAGATTCAGACTTGCGTCCTCTGACCTGAATTAGTGTAAATGCAAATTGCCAATGTATGGTGTGGGTTTTGTGTGGGTTTCATGTGCGTGCAAACAAATTCATCGTTTTATTTCCGAACATACAGAGGGAGGCCGAGTGAGCAATGTGGTGGTTTTTAGACATTCAGGAAGTTTTGCGCTCACTTCCTGTTTGACTCAGCTTCTTTATGTGTCAGGCTTAATAGTCGTTAAGGACACACAATTAAAGGCACAAACACACACACAGGAAAAAAACAGCAAAAACTTTAAAGGCTCTTACATATCCAGTATATACTGTAAAGGTTAAGATAAGATCAGATAAGACTTTATTGATCCCACACCGGGGAAATTAAAGTCGTATCTTACCTTAACTTATTGTATGTTATCTTATACAGTATATACTGTATATGTACATGCCTTTAAAGGTCCTGCTGGGTTTTTTTCCTGTATTAGGAGCCTAACTGCTGAGTCTGCATCACAGAAACACAAAAGGCCTGGAGGCTTTGTGTTTGCGTGTGTTTGTGTAGATCACACACAGGAAGTGGTGAGGTCGTGATAAGCCTTCCACCATGGCAGGTTCAGGGGCGATACGTCGGAGGCGGGGTGACGCGGCAACAAGGGCTGCTTTCATTGGATACCAAGCATCCTGAGGGGAAACGGGCCTGGGATGTTTCCCATGACGGCTTGGGGGATTCTCAGAGATATGACTCCACATCGTGTCCCTCTACACTCCCCTAATTATATCATATGTAATGTCCCATATGAAGACGCAGCACAAAGTTCTGACTGTGGAGACAAAGAGCCCTTTTAGCACAATGAGAGCAGCTGTGTGTTGTGCAGGTATCTATCTGCGTGTGATGTCATCCATCAGACAAAGATCACCACTGAAGGTCGTTCTGTGGTCACTAAATGTCAAGCTGTAATAGAAGAGAATGTCTTTGTGTTGATCCCACCACTCACAATGAGGCCGTCTTTGTTATATAAATAGATTACTGACTGCATGTCGACCACTTTTTTCCAGAAAACAACATGAGATGAACACTGAACTTTCCACTAGTGTGTGTTTTTCTTCTAAGGACAATCCCGTATGAGATTTCCAGGTGTATTTCCTCCGTTGAGCGTTATCCCTACTGTCTTTCCTTGAGGAGATGGTGCACTGTGGGCTCAGAGTTCAGAGTTTAATGGCAGCTTTTTGCCTCGGCCCACCCTCCTCATTCTCTTGGCACAGGCACTCCGCTCGCCCTCGACTGGCAGCATGGAAGGAAAAGCTGCTGTCGCTTATGTGTGTGTATTATTTGTGTGTGTTAGTCCGCTGCTGCTCATGAGTGACCCCAGACCCCTGTAAGTGGAAACGCTAATCCACCGTTACAGTGGACAGTCGTTTCCATGGTCCTGCTTCCTGTCCACTCCTGCCCATTTTCCTGTTTGACATATGATGTCATCAAAATCTTATTCTCGCTTTCTTTCTTCATTTGCCAGCATGAGCTCACAGTTGATGTAAAGTGGGAATTCACCCCTGGCACCATTTGATCGAAGATTAGCCAGAGTTCACTTTGTCGGTTCAGGGTGAGCTGTGCTGTCGTCCCCTCCTTCAGACACATTACTCAGTGTTGCTTGTTTGGGATTGCACAGTGTGGCAGAGGGAGGGGATGGGGAGTTCCTCATCATGGCATTATGAAGCAATGCAACACTGACAATTATAGCCATTTCACAGCTTCCCTGCAGACGCATGAACATGTGGGTGCACATTCACATATTCACCCACCGCATTCAGCTAAGAGGTGAACCTGGTATTAAATTAAACAGAAATTAGCTTTTGAGTCAATCAGTTTTCACTTGCATCAGAGTTCTTGTGAAGAAAGAAGTGTGACTGCTACTAATCTGAGAAAAAAAACATTTGAGCCGGCAGTGTTTTTACAGCTAAAGAAGAGACATATGGCAGTTATTTGGAAACTTGGGAACAGACTTCGAAGACCTCGCTGAAGTCGTCTGACGCAGGCAAATCAACCGAGCTGGGTTTTACATGCTCTATGCAAATCACAACAGTACACTGGCTGTCCTCCACTGCGGCGCATTTGCATTTCAACTGAAGTACAAAGCTGAACACACACAAGTCCAAATCATCTCCATATTTGGTTCAAGCAGTCAGATCCCATCTTTACTTAATTAGGGATCCTTTTGTCTTCCACTCTTTTCGCTGCTCTCCTCTCTGTTTCCTCACCCCGCTCTTCCTCTGTGTGTCCACCAGGTGTTCTACGTCTCAGACCTGTTCAAGCCCAGGGCGAAGCCAGCCACGCCTCCGCCCTCCCCCATCAAGAAGGAGCTGCTGCCGTCATCCGACATCATCGAGAGGAACAACCACCACAACATGGTGTGAGATTGGCCGCGACATCTTCCTGCGACCGAGGAGCCAATCGCCGCGCTGCTCACCTCCCATCGGACAGTAGAATGTAGCGACGAGAGACTGTAGCTGCTTCTCAAATGGCATCCTCCTCTCTAATGCGGTGCCCAGCGAAGCGCTTTGTGGACTAGGGTGTCAGATTTGAGATTTGCACAGCAGAGTCCACTCTCACTATCCAGACTTATTATCTACTATTATGTTAACTACTAATCAACATTTGAGCCCATCGTTTTGAGCACAAACAGAAAAGAATTGGAAGCTAAAAGATAAAATGAATTAAGAAATTGATGACTTGACAGGCAGAGCTGAGGGTGCGGAGGTTTGATGGAAGTGTAACCACAGAAAGGGAAAACACTTGTGAAGAAAAACAAATGAAGAAAAGAGACAAAATGAAAAAAAAAAAAAGACAAACCCCCTGCCTAGGGAGAGAGGGATGTCCAGCGATGCTTCCTCTCTGAACTCTCTGTGGCCTTGGAAACGCTGTAGGACAACAACTTCCTTAGCTATGGGAAGGATATTACTGCAATAACTAGCAGCATAGAAATATTAACAGTATAGAAAAATATAACTTATAGCACTGTTTTTAAATTCATTGTCCATTATCACCACTTGCTGCCTGAGATGTCTGACTGAAAGAAAACTTGATGGTGCTCAACGAGACAGAAATATGAACTCCTCAAAGCCGACCGAGCCAGGTGTGGTGGTTCCACGAGGCCTCATGCTCGGGCAGGACGACGTTAGCATAGCATGGCTTTAATCACAATAATCTTGCACCAGTGGGCCGCTGTAAGGATCGTGCACTGATCACCTTCGGCCTTTACAACAGGTTTCAGAGCAGCCCTTTGGCTGTCTTTCAAACCTTTTTGACTGAATGCCAAGACATCAGTAACCCAATAAACTGTGTCTTTAGCAGAAGGAAGTGAAGCCCTCCGACCTCATATACCTCTGTCTCCAGATCAGCACGTCAAGCTTTTTGTCGTGGACTTTCAGCGCGGCCCAAACCCGGGATGTTGCATTTCTTGAGGGTTAGATGTAGTAAAGGGGGGATATTTTCTGTGGAAGGAGGGAGGCAGATCTCCCAGCCTCCCAGCACAGGTATAAGAGGCGTGGCTGTGCCATGCCACTTCCTGGTGTTGGGTCCATCTGTCTGGCTTCCTAAACAGGAAGGGGATGGGTGGGCAGAGTGAAGGGGTGCGGTCTGTCACCGTGGAAAGAGGGTGATGATTTACAGCTAAGCTGGCACATTATTTTGGGATGATTTGGGCTCTTTCCGCTGGCAGGGAGGGGCTCTCACCCACCCAATCACTCATTGGCAATGGATGTTTGTCTCTCAGTGTGTGTGTGTGTGTGCTGTACACTCTTGTGCTTGTGTGGGTACGCTTGTGCTTGTACATGTACATCTTGTGTGTGTTTGAATGTGTGTGTACATATGGATGAGCGCTGTGCCCTGTGAAAAGGAACCCCCTCTTGATAAACTATGTGTGTGTCATGAAACACACACACTGTTAGCTGTGCCAAGTGTGCATGTGTTTGTGTGTGTGTGTGTGTGTGTGTGTGTGCGCGTGCCACTGTGTGTCGGAGAGCGAGAGCAGGTGAACGTTATAAAAACTGTGGATCTAATATTTTTATTCTCTGCTGAGAAGCGTCTTTAACCTTGTATGTTTATAGCCTGTCCTGTATAATCACTAACAGTTGTACAGATACAGAAGCCCTTTTTATTTACAGCCTACTCAGATATCCTCCTCCAACAACACACTCCGCCATGTTGCACATCTTTCTTATCGTATAGTCCGTCCTATCATTTCACAAAGCCGTTTTCACTCTTTTTATAAATATATAAATAATGTATAGATCACTAAAATTAACTCTGTAAGATATTGTTTCTTAACATGTTTAGATATATCCACTATGATTACAGACCTGTGTTCTTTACAAAATGCTGCTTAAAAAGCATCGATTGACAGATTTTTGTATCTAGATAACTAAACTATTGTAGATTGTAATAGTTACGTTTGTAATATGCATTCAAAAACAAATACACCCACAACTGTATTAAAATTCAATATTAGTATTTTTGTATTGTCTCGTTTTTTTGTACAAAAGACATAGTTGCAATGCTGTTTTTTCTGCTACATGTACTTAGCTCTAATACATGTGCTTTTAAATAAAAAGCTCATTACGAACACAACTTTGGCTTGTTTTGACTGTTCATCCTAAGTTTTTGATGATTGTTTAATGGATTTGTGTTGTAATTTCTCCACTGCTCCTTTTGTTTTCCACAATGAAGCATAAAAACTTCACACTATATAGACAATCAATGGTGAACTGAAGTAGTATTGTACTTAATTACAAAGTTGAGGTACTTTCCTTCAGTACTTCAGTCTTATTCTATCTATATGTCTGGTCCCCTATGTTTCAAAGGGATCCGACACAACAATAGATGAATAATAATGGTATGATAATGAAGCATAATATGTCAATTTTGCTGTTAATGGTTCACTTTTTCTTCATTAAGATTGTACTGCTTGAAAGGAAGACTGATTTTGCACCTTTTATGTACTGTAGTTAAAGGATATGAGAACTAACTTCTTCCAACACTTCCTAAAATAGTGCTAATTAATTTTAAAGACCACCACCTGACCAGTGGTGACGAAGGAGATTGGGTCCCCGGGCGCCAGTCGGATGGCAGCCCACCGCTCCTGGTCTGCTGCGGAGGAAAGCAACCAGGATGGGTTAAAGGCGGAGGACAAGTTTCACCAATTTGCATGGCGTGTGATTGCATGTATGTAATTGTGTGAGAAATAAAGGGTATTGTCCCTCCGATTCTTCTTCTTCTTCTTCTTTAAAGATTGAAGCTGCAGAGGAATCGCACTATTGTAACAGCCTTTTTCTGCTTTTTGCAGTGGCCTCACCATGGCCTGAGCTGCTTCTGTCAAAAATACCACATGAAATATGGGTGTAATGACAAACACACACTGAAAAGGAGTCAGAAGTGTGTGTGTGTGTGATTTCACACTCTGGCAGACAGCAGACTAGAGGAGCTGGCGTCATAGTGTGTATGAATGTATGTGTATTTCAAAGCAAAAGAGCACAACTGCCATCATGGTTTGTGATCCTGACTTAAACGAGAAGTGTCATTTTCTCCACCACAGCGTGTTTCAGCCGAGGAGAGAAAAGCCTGAATGACACTTTCTGTCATCTCAAGTGTTTATCGGCTTCCTTACAAAAACACAGTGTTTAAACCAAAAGCTGCGCTGTAATCAAGCACAGCTCGCCGTTTAAACTGCATGTCCACATAAAGATATTCAAGTATTTAACATACATATATTTAAAGCGTGTGTACTTAAAAATCTACAATTCTAAGCAGATCCGTAACACGACCAACAAGAAACAGATGTCTTTTTTTAAGCAATTTTCATGCAAGCATGACATGAAGAAGGAGAGAGAAAGGAACAATTAAGAGGAAAAAGAGAAAGAATAACTGAAGCCTCTAGCAGTGAGCGACTGGTGCTTGAGCTAAACGAGTGAAAAGATATCATTTAGGGCAATCACTTGATGTTATCATTAAACTGGCATGCATGTTTCCCCCTCAGTGTCCTGTAAAGTGCAGTCTTTATTGCCAGTGACAGTACAGCTGGTCTGAGGTCAGCTGTGAAAAAAAAAAAAGTACCAAACTGAGATTTACGGTGCCTGTGAACAGCTGGTAGGCCTGGGGTCAGCCATGCGTGGCTGTAATAGTAGAGGCCTGCTGCTGAGGCAGAGAGAGGCCCATGTTGTGGTCTTGTTTGGCAGCAGCAGAGCCGAGCAGGGCTGGCACCGGGCCGGCACGGGGAGGCCAAGGCATTACATAGTGCCGTACCTCTCTCACTGTGCTGGGTGTGTGTCCTTCATCATCACACACTGTACAGCACATCCGCTCGGTCTGTTTACTCTCATTTATTACGCCACATGAAGCTGATGTTTCCTTCGTCTTAGTGTCCAAACTTGTGTGAAAAATTGTAATGCTGGTTCCTGTTGGCAAAACCTCACTGGTGATGTTGACATTTTAACACAAGTTGGACTGCTTACGTTCTCCTCTGTGGGCTGAGAAAATTCCTCCACCCTCGGTCTTATAAAAGCCTTTCAATACCTCTTTGGATAAACTGGAGATTATGGTGTCATGTTAAAGTTGAGGCTGTTTTTCCTCGTTTCACATTTTGGGGAGGCACGGCTTTCACCACAAACCAAAGACACAGAGAATTATGCAAATCTGACATTAGGCTATGCAACATAATGCAGCAATACAGATAATTAGTCTACATTTTTATCCACTTGAATGTAGAAATGAAACGTCATGTGACAGCTGGTAAGTGTCTGCAGCGAGTTAACCCCGTTCTGCTCAACTGGACTTTGTTAGAGATTCCAGTGTAATTGCTGTGGAAAACCTTTCCTTTCTGAGAAGAAGCCTGACAGATTGATAACATATGTATTCACATGCCATCTACAGGAATGCCTGCACCAGGACATGGGTGAATATTGCACTCTGAAAGCAACACGTCTGCAAAAGGTATGTCACAAGCAAGAATGCAGCAGTTACAACTGGCAAGCGTGAAAGAGTCATTTCGGTTTATATTTAACTCTACGCGGTAGCTCAGAATCAGTATGTGTAAAAGTGGTTAGAGCGGCGATCCAAAACAAGGCTGACGAACAGACTCCTTTTCTTGCCATGTAGTGGTTTTAGTCAAAAAGCCATGAGTGAAAAGGCCCACTGGCACATATGATATAAAAAGCATCACGGTGTAACAAGAGTGCTACTGTAGGTGGCTCTGGTTTGGCTTGAGAGATAGAGCTGGGTTGTGTCAAGGGTGGCACCTCCAGGAGAGCCGTCCGGAGGGCTGGAGCTCTGAGGGCCTTTTCTCTGCAGCACAGCCCAGGGAGCAGAGAGGCATCTGGGCCCGGGGAAGCACACGAGCTGGCCAGAGGAGAAGCCAGAGCAGAGTCAGAGGAGAGCAGTCAGGGCATGGCTCTGCGCTTCCTTTAGGGAAATAGGAGGAGAAACTCCCAGCAGGCAAATGTTTACAGTGTCTTCATGTCTGTTTTGCAGGTTTTTTAGCACACATGAGGTGTGTAGACATAATATGACCGACCCATAGGATGCAGAGAGGGCAAAAAAGGAAACTAATATGCAAGAAAGAAAGAAAAAGACAAAAAATGGTTTCATGTGGTTATTATAGATTTTTGGTGAGAGGTTTTGGTGATTTTAGCTTTTCTTTCAGCAGCCACCTGCATATGCTGCACGAGGGCTTCACAAGGGAACAACTCCTTTAAATAAATGAAAAGAATATTTTGTTAAGTATTAACCCAGTTCTTTTAGTAAATCTACTGTATTACATGTGTATCAGTGATTAAAATAAGGACACGTTGGGATGTTGGATGCCGCCATCAGTCAATAGGCACATGTGTAGGCAGCAGGAGGATTAATATCCAGGATTAATGCTTTTATGATGATGATCCTGCATGAGAACACTACGTCTTTGTTTTAGCTGGGGAGATATTTTGGAGCTTTTTGATATGAATGAAACCTAAATCCAGTGAGCGTAAAATGGAGTTCAACATCAATCTCTTAATTGTGACAGACAAGAAGACTGGATTAACCTATTTCTTGTGTTCTGATTTGAAGGGTCCATATTTCTGTGTGGACTCTGTAGTGGGTGGAATCACAGTAAGTAACTGCAAGGAGAAATATTCTGTTTTAGGTATTTGGCAGGTTTTTAGCCATGGCTGCATGGATGTCTGTCTGGTCCACAACTTTGGTCCAGACTGAAATATTTCAAAAACTTTTGGATGGACAGTCATGAAATTATGTTTAAATCTTAAAAACTGTGGTGATCTCCTGACTTTTCATCTAGCACCCAACATCTACTGAATTGACACAAAGGTTTGTACTGACATTCATGGTTCCCAGAGGATGCATCCTAATTATTTTAGTGCAACCATGAGGTTCATATTTTTAAGTGAAATCTCAACAACTATTGGATTGCTGTAAGACTTTCTACACAGTTGTAGTTACTTTTGAGTTTTTTTTTTCTCCTGTGCCACCATCAGTTCAACATTTCTATTTGTTCAACATTTTGGTTCACAACAAAATACCTGGAAATTTAATCACAGTTCCACCAACCTCAGCTGTGCTTTGTGTTTAGCGTGAATTGGCAAATGTTAGCATGCAAACAGGCTTACTAAGATGATAAACATTACATCTTTAGACATATCCTTGAACATCAGCAGGCACTGTCATTGTGAGGATGTTAGCATGCTGATGTTAGCATTTAGCTCAGCACAGGTTTATACTTCTCTGTTGCTGCATACTATTAAGCCATAGCCAACACTGTATCCTGATGCACACCTACTACACGTCGCAGTGACGAAGACTGCAACAACTGTGATTGGTCTGCTTGGTAGCATCAAATTTCCTCCAAGTAAAGTGACACCGTTTTTGGACAAATCTCAAACATTACAGCACATGACGTAATTCAACAGTCTATTTAAGTGGCAACAGGTTATCAGAATTAAATGTAGATACCAAGATCTGTTTTTTTATTAATGTTCTAACAGATGGAAAACTTTAATGCTGTTCCCTCTTTGCATTTATAATTTGAAGTTTTGACGTCTCCAAAAAGTTCTCATTAACTAGCATCCAGTCTAAGGTGGATTTATTTGAAGTTGAACTAAGTGACGTTACCATATCTTTACATTCATAGCTCAACAGTTTTTCAGTTGAGCAATCTTAAACAGACCTTTAGGATTTGCAGTTTGAGAGTTTCTACAATGTAACGACTGCATGTATATAAAAACTAATTGCCCACTTCACACATGGCAACATTATCCCTGAGTGACATAGTGTCTGTGCATGGGTGGTGAGCTGGATGGAAAAAGAGGGAGAGGAGAGCGAAGGATAGAAAGTTAATAAATTTCACAGATGTTGGCTGTACGTGGGGGCAACAGGTGATTATGTCATCTTCACATAAATGGCCTCTGTGTCTCTCTTGCTCTCTGTTTCGCTCACATCCACGGGCTTCTCCAACACGCCTTACAAAGCCCCTTTTACCAACTTTTTTACCAGTGTCTCTAGGTTTGTGCATGAGACTTAATCAAGTCCTCTTCTTTTCAGTTTGGACAACACAAAATCTTCGTGCAGTACGTTTCACCTCCTCCTGTGACTCCCTGTATGGAAAAGCCATCTCACCCCTTGGATCAGTCCCCTCATGGCCCATATGGAGGAGTGGACAGGTCAGACAAGGAGCACAAGGATTTGGTTTCTCTGAAGTTTTTACTGGACATGATTTTTACAGATGCAAAACACTTTTATTGGTGGTTATTTAAGTTTTTTTTTCGACCGAGACAGAGATCATTGCATCAAACATCCCAGCTAATATGGAAACATCGGAGGAAAAACTGAATGACATCTTGACCTTTTCAAACACATGCGTGCACACAGGAAAACACACACTTCCACACTCATCATCTCCATTGATGTAGTCAGTTTAAACGAAAGCAGAGTGAGGATTTCTCAGCTTTCACCTGTCTGCTCCCTCCAGAGCAGATGATGGTTGGGAGAGATTGAGAAGAAAGAGGAAAGAGGGTGAAGGGAGAGCACTGAAAGGCGAGGAGGAAATGGGTTTAGATGACTGCGACGCAGGCCTCTGTGATCCTTCAGATGAACAGAATGGAGTTAGGCATCCGTCTTCTTTCTCTTGCTCTCTTTTCTCTTTAAGGTTGCCATTGGAAATTCTGTCATGCAGCCAAAGTCAATTAAACCCCATTGTTCACCTGCTCATGCAACACTGCAGTCAAACTAAAATACCCACATGCACACACACAAGCTAGATCTTCATCACTTTTGGGGACATTACATAGACTTACACTAATTTCCTGGATGCTAACCCTAACCATAACCATAACCACTACTTGCCTAACCCTTAGCCTTATCGTTTTATTTTATTTTATTTTTCTTACAGATACTCTTTTAATTATTTTATCAACTGAGATATCATACACGTTTTTTTTTTAAAACTTATTCTCTCCTTTTTTTATTGTGGGAGGACCATCTTTTAACCGCCAGTGATTTTATTTCAAACAGCCTTTTAGTAAGACTGTGTCTTCCCCTTTCCCCTGAGCCCGTGCCTATTGTAACATCCAACATGATGTTGTGTTTTGACCTTACCTTACCTTACTTTACCTAACCTTAACCCCAGTCTTCACCCTAAAATGTAACAATTTACATTATGGGGACTTGTTGTTTGTCCCCACAAATAGCGAGTCCCCACAGTGTGATTAATACATGCACACACACACACACACACACACACACACGTATTTCCATCACTTTTGGGAACAGAACATAGACTTCCTTTAATTTCCTAGAAACTTACTCAAACTGTAACCAGAATCACTACTGGCCTAACCTTAACCTTAACCCAAGTCTTCACCTTAAAATCTAATGATTTATGTTCGGGGATTTGTGGTTTTTCCCCGTAAGACAGACAAGTCCCGCTAACATGAGTAATATATGTCCACACACACACACACATACACACTGGACCATTATTAAGGATCAGGATTCAGCTCAGTCCGTCTGGCTGCGATCCAGAGGCTGCTGCCTGATTTACAGATCATCCATGTCAGTGTGTGTGTTTTCAGAGTGTTTGTGTATCTGTTGTGTCATCCTGCAGGGAGCCAACTGTGAGCTCAGCACTCAGGGACCATGCATCTGCCTCGCTGACAACACGCTGAATACCTGCTCCAGACATTTGGCCCATCCATCGCACTCGTAAAGCTGTGATGTTCATTCTGAGGAATTTACTGCAATACGCACGTATTCGGGTTGAAAGTCATAATTTGACCACATACAGTAAAGCAGGGATTATTGATTGTGAAGCGCATGATGTGGTTCTGGTATTAGTTTGTCTTTCTCTGTTGGAGGCTGAGGGTGGTGGAGGAGAGTTCAGCTTCCTGCAAGATTTCATAAGTTCAGACATGGGACTTGGTCGAGGCAAGTTAGGAAATGTGATTTAGTATGTCACAAAATTCCCAAAGCCCATCTATCATTGTCTTACATCTGGCCCAAATTTATGTATATGTATATACAGCATATGTGCATGTGTTTATGAATGACTGTGTTTCCATTCTGACCTAACAACACTCATCCTCAAATCTCTCTCGAGAATATATATGATATGATCCAAAGTTATTATAGTCTTATTTGCACCACATTGTTCTCTGAGGGGATCCTAATGTCTCTAAAGCAGTTTTACTATATATATATATATATATATACACACATGACTCGGGGTTGTGTTAGCTGTCAGACTGAGTGATTCCAGGAGTGTGGGGGTTTAGGAAGCCTCAGTGACACTGCGATTTGTCACAACTGACAACTCAGATACATGGGACAAGAGATAGATAGATAGATAGATAGATAGATAGATAGATAGATAGATAGATAGATAGATAGATAGATAGACTGTGAGGCTGTGCTTAGGTACGGTGATGTATTGAGCTAAATGCTAACCATCTTAGTTTAGCTTGTTAGCATGCTAACATTCGCTAATTGGCACTAACCCCAAAGATGAGGCTGATGAGACTAACATTAGTTTTGACAGTATTTGCTCATAAATGGTTTTGGGTTAGTGTAAATGCAGGAATTGAACCCTGGTCTCTGGACCAAATAATGATAAATTGTGAGGGATTTGTTGTCTTGTGTCTGTCTGAGCAATAGTTTTACATTAACATAGTTTTTACTTTTTCAACCACATGGCTTTTGTTTAGTCTTCTTCTTCTTCTTTGGGATTTATTGGCAGTTGGCATTGGCAGTTGGCATAACAACCTTCAGTGCATTACTGCTAACCACCGATCTGAAGTGTTTTGTTTACTGGACGTTTGAATTTGGGCTTTGTGAATGCAAATTAGACCAACTGGAAAAATGAAACAATGCATCATCTGGTTAGACTGAGGAAATGGACTTTTTTGGTGTGTACATGAGATGAATTGAAATTTTGATCTGACACTGCTCCTAAATAAAAAGCCAGGAGATCACCAAGGTATTATAGTTCGTGCTTTGCAGACCTGTGTATATCAAATTTCACAGTAATCCAGGCAACAGATGTCAAGATTTTTCAATAGATATCAAAAATGTCAAGCATGGGATGGCAAAGCTTGACGAAAAGACAGGGATCGCTTAAGTCATTAGGATAGACCATCTGGGACCACGAATGTCTGGACAAGATCTTGTGCCAATCCATCAAATAGCTGTGAAGATATTTTAGTCTATACCAAGTCGTGGACTGACCAACAGTGGCTCTCGGGATGGCAGCCTCACCCAAAAGTGCGAGAACTTGAGCAAAGACTATGAAAAGGGTGCACAGACAGAGGAGTGAGAGACAGAAGCAGATGAGCGATGCAGATGGAGGGAAGGGGTCACACGGCCTGAGCGAAGGCCTTCACGGTAGATTTCACGCTTGTCTCTGCTCAGCCGACGGTTAACGCCGTGTTCTGCCTGTTGGTTCTCCCAAGATGACCCATCCATTCCCACACATTCTATGTGTATGTGTGTACATGTATGTGTGTATGTTTCCCCAACCTATGACTCAGTGACAAAGCTATCTAACCGCAACTCACACATTTGAGTTCCAGGAACTGACTCCCGCGTCAAGGCCCACCGCAGACCTTTCATCCCTCATAGGACACTTTCGTTTTCTCCCCGATGTGTGCAGATGCCGCACATAAAGAAAGGAAGTGAGTCAAACACGAGAGAATAGACAGAGACCACTCTGACTGTGCATCCACCCCAACACTGCGCACAGCTAAAGAAATACTGAGGAGTGGCACAGTGTTGTAAACTGTCCCCAGCCAGATGCTTGTTTGTTGTCTTTCTGAGGCCTGGAGAGCAACAAGATAATGTCTCCTTTGAGAGTCTGAACAATAACTGTCAATGAATGTTTTACAGCTTCTCTGAGAGACAATGTCAGTGATGTCTTTATTGCTGTCACATGTTGAAGAGCCCCGTTCTTAAATGAGAAGGAACGTCTGCTGCTCTGACAATATAACAGCTGACAAGCTGCAGTTTTGGAAAAACAATCATCTTATTAGCTATTTTAGGAGACGTGCCTTCCAAACGCCAGCTTTTATCAACTGCTGCGTTCTGCAATTAATAGCGTTTAAGACCCAGCATGTATTTTCAAACATCATTACTGTCAAATTGATTGACACAATTGTAATGACTATATAACTAATGTAATGAGTGTAAATAAATAAGACCACACTATAATGATAGTACCATAATTAGTTCAAGTGGTTTTTCAAAACTAGGACCAGGCTTTTTCTTTCTGGCACAAACAGGATGTTGTTAATTGCTTTGTTTGTGTTGGAACAATAGCGTGTCTCTGCCTCTCTTGCGTTCTTCAGCCTCACACTGCACGGAGGACAGTTTTTGCCTCCATTTTATTTCGACTGTTGCTTATTCATGGCTACGACAACCTGTTGCTTGTCGATGGTAACTTGTCTGAACCCACCTGAGGAACCTATGCCCTGTTACGATTTAGAAATCAACGAAAATCAGTTCCATAGTGAACGTAAGACTTAGCAAACATTCACCAGATGGAAGTATGATGTGCATTACTGTGACATCCTATCATACCTGCCCATGAAGCGCCCTCAGTGAGCTCCTTTCTTCTGCTCATCACCTGACTGCCACCTGCCTGCACAGCTGCTCCCTGTTTGCTCATAGCACCCCAGTGTGCATAGGGACATTTTATTGTCACTGTTATCCATTCAGCCACCAACTCTTTGCTTGTTGACTGTCAGGCTGACTTCAGCCCTGTGTGAACAAAAACGTAGCCCCCTCATTCATTTGAATGGGGCCAGTCTGGCGATGCAGAGGGGGCACCAATACAAGGGGCCATGGCAAAAAAGTTGAATTGGCTCAACTTTTGCAGGACCACAACCTGACGTCACCTGACAAGCAGCTGCACTGGCCAATAGGTTGTTTGCAGTCACATGACGTTAAATCCAGATGAGGGAGGGAAGTGAAAACTGCAATGGACGAGATGGAGGAAAGTTCTTACTGTGCTAGTTCAGTTGAAATTACGAGAGAAAGGTAAACGACACAAAACATACACATTTTGAGTGTGTTATAGTGCTTCGTATGCAGAAAATCACTTTCTGCCCTCCAACTATGGTTCATGCCACAACAAAAGAGTGACGTCATGTGATGTCATATGCAAACAACCTATTGAAAACATGCAAGCATACATTCAGTCTTCAGATTTGAACACAATATCTCTACTGTTGACCGAGTGATGATATTTTAAATCAAGGTGCAGCATTTTGGCAACTGAAAAGCATTTAAACTTCCTGGATTATATTTCATGTCTCACTGGTACCTGAAACAACATATGGCCAATAATGTAGCCCTTGGTGTTGTTTAAATGCAGGGCTGTTTTTGGTCTGAATACCTCTAACTCCCTTTTTTTTACCCGACCTGCTCTTGAGCCTTGATGTCTATATTGAAGTCTGATTACTTGTTGCTAGCTCCAAAAACTGTAGCATCAAGAGACCATGTTTTATGCCGTAAAACATATCAGATTGTCCATACAATACGTATGCAGCGGTATGAAAAAAATGTGGTTTGGAGAGGTTGATCATCAGTCATCTCAGCGGTTGTCAGCTGTCATAATCTGTTTTCACAGCAGACATTTTGACCATCACAGATGGAAAAGCGCAGGTGTTACTGATAACATTAACAATGTTTCTGACTCAGAAAGCCAAGACAGTGAGCCAGCAGGTACAACGCCAGGATCCTGACACTGGAGCAGCTAAATGGAATTCAGCCATAATCAGTAATATTATTTATACGTGTGCTGTTTCTGCTGTGACGTGCCAACATGTGTTCAGTGAAAAAGTCCACAATGTTTTCCAGTAATTGCATAAATGCACAAAAAGTCAGAATTAATGTGGTAATAATTTCTTGATGCCAACATGCTACACCTACCAAATAAATCCCAGCATGTGCACACTCTGCACTGTAATATAATTCCTCACATTTTTATTAGTCCGATCTTTCATCACCCATCAGGCCTGTTTTTTTCTGACTCTTCTGGCCTCATTGAACATCTATTTTCTATCCATTGAGAAACATGTGTCGAAACGTGTGCGCAACAACGTGCTTTTATTTGTGCGAGGCAGACAGACAGGATTAACCTTTTTCCTGTGCTCTTATTTGGGAGGTTTTCCTATTGATGCAGACGTTAGATCAAGTTTCGGGAGTACAAATGATGTTTTAAGCCTTTTGGCCAAGCAACCTATCCTCCAGACAGTCTCTTTTACGGGAACAACAGTCAGCAGATTTCCATGAAAACTTGTACTGACATCCCTCAATACTTTATTTTTGTTTTATCATGCATCACCAAATTATTGTGAATTATATCCTGGCTGGAAGACTTACTCATCAGTTGTTTGGTATCATGGAAAAACAAGTCATTGCAGCTCCAGAGACAAAGGGACAGGCCAGTCGTTACATCTGCAGTATCCTGAATGGATATCAGTGCCCTCATATGTCTGCTGTTTTCTGTAAAGAGATTAGTGCAAGAGTCAGAAGGGAAGGAAGGTAAACAAGAAAAGAAAAGATAGAAGGAAGAAAAAATAAAGGAGGAAAGGAAGAGGTAAACTGTTGGGAGGTATGGCATCACCTCTTCAAAGGATCACAAGTTTCATGTTGTGGAACTTCAACTTTATTAAGGCAGCAGAATGTGCAGATTTACGAGGTGTGGCGTGATATCTCTCCCTCAGTCTCCCTCTATCTCTTCAGGAAAGGATGTGGACAGCATTCAAGACTTAAAGCAGGGCGCTCGGGGGTTACACATTGTTATTTCCTCCCCTTCATCTACCTTCTCCTCTTCCTCCTCTTTCTCCTGTCTCCCACTTCTCATCATCCCGACATCTGGTTTCAATCTTGGCTTAGATTACAGACACAAGCGCTGCATCAACAACAGTCCCCTTTCTCAGCCTGCTGTATTCTTGTTACGTTGTGTTGCTCATTTCCAGGCAATCTTGAATGACTGATCTGGTTTAACAAGAAGCGAGACTGGGGATTTTTTTTTTTTTTTTTTTTTTAAATCAGGTTAACTCACGCTGATGTTGGCATCCCAAAGCATGAAGGAAAGGAGGAATAGAGCAAAGATACTTGGTGATAAACAGCAGGACACTGACCATGACCTCCAGAGGTGAAAGGTCAGAGGTCAGGATGCCGCAGATCATGTGGTAGAGGTCGGGGGTTAACAGGTAGCACAGAGAGCTGGGGGATGAAAGGTAAAAGGTTGTTTATGGGTGCAGAAGAGGACACAGAAAGGGCAGCGCTTCTATCTGGCAGGCTTGATCTGTCTGTCTCGGCTTCCTGCTGTGACGCAGCACCTCCTCTCTGGGCTCTGTCTATTATCTGCTGTCTGACAGTTTGTCTGTCTGTATATCTCTTTGTGTTTGTGTCTGCAAGATCCGTGGATAAACAGATATTATTTATGTTTGGAATTCAAGAGTGGGGTTTAGCAACTTGCTTACTTAGCAGAAAGAAGAGGGAAAAGACGCCACAGCACTGATTTCAGAGTGACCTCTGGGAAGTGTGTAAACACTAAAGCAATGTCATCAAATCAAAAACAAGCATGTAACGGGTTATAACTTTAAACATGGGATTTACTGAAGAATGCTATTCTGTTTCAAGAATTTCATTACTGGGACCAGTGTTCTCAACAGGGATTATTTTAGACGGTGTTGGATTCACTGTGAAAATTCAGAAAAATTGCACTTCCACAAAGTTGTGGGACTGACAAGAGACAGCGGCAGCAGAGGCCAAGATATGTTGACTTTTAGTTTGCAGTATGGGCCAAGCTCCAAAAACACTGGATCCTCCATTTCCCATATGAAGCTCAATAACGTCTTTCATTGGACGGCTGCCTCCTAAATGCCCACTTCTTTCAAAACCCACACTTCCAGTTTGTAGTGCAGGCTTTCTGTTAATAAATAAGTCTCAAGCCCAAAATGAGACACCACAGGTGACATCATCAGGGTTATTTTTACATTCTCACAGTTGGAGTTACTCCTCCTGACAGGTGAACTGCATACAGATCGAGCAGAAAGAAAACTCGCCTTGCTTTATTTGTGCAAATTTGAATGCAAGACTGCGTTTGCCGCAAGCAACTCATTGCGGCCACTGTGGAGATTTTAACTGGAGCTGGCTAGCAATGCATCCATTGAATATGTGTATGTGGAGAGTGCTTGTGCATGCATTTGTGCAACCCTATCACCTGACAACAACCTTTTTTTTTCTTTTCAGATCCTTGTTTTATGCAATATCTGCTTATGATATGGACAGAAAAAGATTGTGATCGTAGCAAATAAAAGATGGTCAAGCACTTCCACGACAGGTGACAACTCTCCTAATTGCAACAAGTCTTGACATTATGTCAACATGCATGAAGAGGGACAGTGTTTATAGGTTGGGTGGTAATGATGGTAACTCATATCTCCTCTCAGCAGAATGAGTAAAAAAATTGTCATATGAAAGTTGTGTTGAGTGATGAGTTTGCGAATGTATTTTCATTCATTCATTCATCTTCTATACCCCCGATTATCCCTTTCGGGGTTGGGGTGGGGTGGGGGGCTGGAGCCTATCCCAGCTGTCAACGGGCGAGAGGCGGGGTACACCCTGAACCGGTCGCCAGCCGACTGCAGGGCAACATACACACATTCACTCTCACATTCACACCTAGGGACAATTTAGAGTCACCAATTAATCTAATGAGCATGTTTTTGGTATGTGGGAGGAAACCGGACTGCCCAGAGAGAACCCACGCATGCACGGGAAGAACATGCAAACTTCGCACAGAAGGGCCCTGTCCGACCCGGGGATCGAACCGGTGACATTCTTGCTGTGAGGCACGCGCACTACCTGCTGCGCCACCCAATGTATCTTCAATATACTTTAATTTTCAACGTATTTGCAAAATCAGCCTGATGGATCATAATCCAGTCCAGATCCCGTCCACCCGCCCAGGCTCATTTTACCCTGCACAATGCAACCCGAAACTGCCTAGTTGAGCAGAATTTGACCATCTGTCTCCTCACCCTAACACCTCGCTACACAAAGGGAAAACTTCCTGCACTGGCACCAGACTTAAGTCCTTAAGTCCCCTTGTTAGGGACACCGGGATGCTTCGTGTGACAGTTCAGCTTCTGAATGATGGTTTCAGTTCATGGCGATTTTTTTCAGTGACTTTATGCAGTAAGACCACCTTAACAATTTTTTTTCTTTTCATCCTGTGTAAACATTAGTTTAGACTTACAAGAGTGCTGCTGTGGAGGCCCCTCTCTCAAAAAAATGTAAACAAATTAAAATGTGGTTGTGGATAAATGGGTCACAAACTGATGTGGACCCTGAAGTCACAGCGGTAGGGTCTGCATTTGGGTAAGGACAGAAACAGGGGGGCATGTATGCAGTGGTCCCAGGGTTTATGCTGACGCTGACAGGGGAAAGGTTCAGAGTGTGAGTCCAGGTTAGGGCTCCGGTCCAGCTGGGCAACGTCCTGTTTCTCTCCCAGCTGGCAGCAGCTGTGGTCACAAAGCCACAATCCTTCATTCACACACAAAAATGAAGTTTCTATGAGCAGAAATCAGCCAGAGCTCCCATCTCCTACCTAAAGGTAGAGACGCAGAGACAGGGAGACAGATGGAGAGACAGAGAGAGGGGCCTCGGAGCTGGGAAATGCACCGCTGACTCCGAGAGGCCCGAAACTCAAGCAGAACGTGGGCCAAGCTCCCCGGAGAGAGTGTGTGTGTTTGAATTTCTTTATACTTAACATTCACAGAAGCACCATTTATACAGCATGACCGGGGATGTGAAATATGAATGTGATCTGCAGTAAGCCTGTTGAGTCTCATGG
Organism: Chaetodon trifasciatus; assembly: GCA_037975065.1. NCBI lineage: Eukaryota > Metazoa > Chordata > Actinopteri > Chaetodontiformes > Chaetodontidae > Chaetodon > Chaetodon trifasciatus. Next base: position 911,310 of record JBBMOE010000039.1, read on the forward strand.
CTCAGAGTGATTTACACACATTTCAGTGTCACTGCCTTTTTGTTACAGCTGCCATAAAACAAGATAGCAACAGACTGTCTGAGCAAAATGCCTCTCCAGACAGTTGTACTGAGCTCGTGTAAATGCTTAAATTGTAGAATAAATCTGTTTTGTGTGTGCATGTTTGTGTGAGTGGGTGTGCAAAATGAAATGTATGAAAGGCCGTGTAAGACTAAGATTTTTCACCATTGTTACTGCATGTTGTCTATAACTGAACATTCAGGCTCGCAGCGTGTTTCAGAGACTCACACAGAGATTACAGTTAATGAGTTAATGAATCTGCTCTTGCTCAACAGAAGTTTGGGTTCTTTGTCCAAATACAGAAATCTGTAGGCTTTTCTTTGGTATTTCAGTGATTATACAAGTATTTGTTATTTTTCCTGCATTTTTTTTAGATTTTTAAATAACTTAAAGAGTATTTAGTGGCTAAAAGAGCTTAACAAATGATTCAGTTTGAGACATTAAAACGCCTTGAAAACATATTATCTTCAGCAGCTTCAGACGTCATCTGTGCATGAACACACAAGTCAAAGCACTTTTGATTATTTCACTTAAAAGATTTCGGTATTTGTGTTTTCATCTGGGCTTTTCTCACGGGTGTCAAGTGGGCAGGGCACTGTAGGAAAACGGTGATGTCGCATGCTGGCATGCACCAAGGAGGACTGAGAACTGTTTGAATGAAAATGTGAGGACATTTGTGAGGCTCAAAGCTCATCAAATGTGATCAAATGACACACTCACAGCCTCCATTTTTTAATGGTTGAACTCTTAGTGAGTAATACCTGGAACTTTAACTCTGATTGTTGGTTATTTAGTCATGAATATCTGATGTTATTGAGAAATATTGTACATTGGAATGATTTTCAGAGGCTTTGAAGGTCCTTCAGAGCCAGAGAGCAACACTGAATGATTCACCATACATTTAAACATGATATACAGTCTGCACTGAAGGTCAGAGGCTGAAATTGATGATAGTTTGATGTTAGTATACAACCCTGGAAAAAGTTGGGACGCTGTGTAAAATGGAAATAAAACAAAATGCAATCATTTGCGAACAAACTGACATCAGTTTTATGAAGTGTTCCTGACAGTTTTTATTAATCAACCGTCACATTTTGCAAATCTGGAAATTGGCAAAGAGTTGTGCTCCACGGTGCCAACATCAGACCAGATGTGCAATAACTTGTATTGTTTTCTATTTCAATAAGGAAAGACAGCACAAGTTCACAGCAAGCAAGATTTATTTGCTGGAGACTTTGGCGTCAACCGTGTTGACGCTAAACAGGTGAGGTGGCTTAAATATTCTTCAGCCAAAATGATCAGTGAATGATGGGAAAGCCTATAAACAAATCATTGGATAATAACTGAGAGGTGATGATGATAATTGTCTCCCTGCTCAAACTTGCTCTGAAAGCTTCATTTGTTCTCTATTTTGTGTCAAAGCGACTAGATTTCATGGAAAAGTCGATCCATTCTCTGTGCACAATCCGACTTATCAGCCCACATCTGGCAGCTCACCTGGAAAACACAACAGTATGATGAGAAGTGGACTGAGCTCATTAGCCCCTTTCCTTTTGAAATCATGTTCAGACATTAGTCCAGGCACAGTGGGTGAGTGATTACTGTGCCTGCAGCCCAAAGGCACCCACACTGCACTGATCTGCAAGTAAAAATGACCTATAAATGATTGATGATGTTGATAATCAACCCTGACAGAATAGCTTCATCCTGTACATGTCTATGGTGTGATAAACATGTTTTTCACACAGCAGATAGTGAAAATTAACGCTTCATTTGTGCGCCCATCGATGGCTGGCACATGAAACCACTCAGGCTGTAAGTGTTCGTACACTAAGTGTTTCCTGTCTGAATCGCGGGTTGCCGCAAAGCAGCTGGAGAATGTGCGGACAGAGACTGAGGTTTACTCTTAATTTGGGTCTGGTAATCCTTCTGTTTATTGCCTTATTATAGTAGGAGGGGCTGTCAGTGCACATTCTTGCGAACTGTGCAAGTCTGTTGCGTAAGTCTGCTTACAGTTTCCAAATGCAGCATCAGTGCATTCTTGTAATTAGCCCATTGAGAGGCTATTTGATGGTTCCTGTTGATATGTACGCTCAAGAAAACACACACTTGCATGTCTTATCTTTGGCTCGGTAGGACACCAAATCACTCATCCCTAAAACCAGTGCCTGCATCCAGACCCCGTGAGTCCAGAGCTGCTTCACATAAGCAGGCATTTGCACTCCAATCCTCTGCAGAACATAATGCAAATAAATTGATATTTCAGCTTTAAACAGATTTACGCTCAGTGTTTCTGGGCATGCAGAGTACAGTGTGCACGTGCCTGTGTGCATGATAGAGACCAGAAGACTGTTTCTTCTGGGACTCAGAGCCTGGGAAAACCACGCTCACCCCTCTGTGTTGCTCTGGCTTCACTTACTGTACGTCTTTTTGCATTATGTGAAGCTTTCACTGTAATTTTCACACACTTCAGTCTTCACTGCTCCTGCTTTGAGCATGCTACGCTCGCTCAGTGCTGAATTAGAGCTGGCACAAACATGCTTTCCCAACACTGAAACTGAACTCAGCCCCCTCTCACACACTTAAAGGGAGGGAGAGAAAGAATCCATGAGATGAGAGAGGGAGCGGGAAAGAAATATGGTTCTCCAGCTTTCGGGAGAAACGTCTGTTGTTATTAATGATGAAGAGAAGATGGGTTCCTCTGAGAGCTAACGGGGGTCGGGGGGCAGAGAAAGGTTTCTGGTCGCAGGCCAACATATACACAGTCATACAGATGTCAGCTATTCCCAGTTTACTTAAAGCCACTCCAGATTTGTGCAGCACAACAATATAATGAAAAGTTGAGGCCAAAGCGAGTGCATCCTAATGAAGACCAGACAGGCAAATGAATACCCTCAGATGAACTTGGAGCTGCAACAACAGCAGCACTGTCCTGGTCATCCTGTGATCACGAGGCTTGCATTTGGATGTAAAGAAACTCAGGAGAGCTGCCATGTTTTGCGCAGGTTTCTGGAAAAGCCTGAGCTAAGGTCATGACTATCTGAGTGCACGCAAGCATAAATCCAGTTTCAGTTTTAGTTACTGTCTGGCTGGAGAATTTTCCAGTTGGATGAAGGTCATTCAGAATAACAAGACTGCTGTAACTGTCAAGCATGTTTTCATCGCTTACCCGCTAGTTGTACTCACAGTGTTTCGCTTTCCAGCGAACGTCATCGTGTGGACATATCTGCCCCTTTAGTGTGTCAGAGAAGTTCATCGTGACTCAGAGGAATTAAGCAGATACCAGGAAGAGTGCAGCAGACGGGGAGTTCTTTGTGCAAGAGCAGAATTCCAGTTGCGTGATGTTTTATTTCTTCACTCGGTCCGAAACTAAAAGAAAACTACGCTGTATCAACACACTCAGGAAGCCACTCTCTCCCACAAACACACACACACACACACATACACACACACTCACCCCAGAATGTCATTGACATCGCGCAGTTGAAACCTATAATTTAAACGAAGGCAAACCTCGGTGGGCTGAAAATTCACACATCTTCATCCAGGAAAAGGCACAATGGCAGTGGTGGAAAGTAAATAAGTGTACTTCCACGACACTACAATTTACTACATTACACTTTGTACTTCACTTTATCTGACAGCAATACTTTTTAAAATATTTTTTTCATATAATTTCTCATACAAATACAAGTCATTTTAGGGTGAAATGTGTTGTTTGTGTTGTAATCATGGTAGCCTAATGGGTAAGGCCCCTGTGTCATACCCCCCTCTCTCCACCTTCTCCTTCCCTGTCTTCATTGAGTGTGAAATAAATGCAAAAATGGCACAAAATATTGAAAAACACCCGCTACTGCTGTTGACATGTTTCTGTGACACATTCTGTAAAACATTTTCGACATTCCTGTGCAGCCGTCCATCTTATTCTCTCATCTTTCAAGATATAGAAACTGTTTCTAAGAGCATTTTGAAACAAGCTGATGCAAATGAAAAAAGTTTTTAATATTCTGACTGCACTGTGAGTAGTTTAAGTTGTTAAACTCAGCTCCACCTCGACAATTACTATGACAAAAAGGTGGCTCGTACTTACATGCATTAGTGATAATAGTACTATAGCATGTGTTACATAACATTATGAAAGGGGCGCTCTGCATGAGTGCTTTTACTTACATTACTTTAAGTACATTCTGCTTTAAATATATCTTGACTTTTTAGGATTTTGAATGCCAGGCTCTTACTTGTAATGGAGTATTTGTATTTTATTTGATTAAAGGATCTGAGTACTTCTTCCACCACTGGACAATAGCACACATACATCTCTTCATATGATCGTCCCATCAACCCCGACAGTGAGGCCTGACTTACCCCATAGCTACTGTAACACTACATCCAATAAACCTCCTGTGTATTTCATGTCGAAAGCACCGTGGTGAAAGAGCTGTGGCACTTTCCTGACCTTGGTGAACAGTCTCACACTACCAGGAAAACTCTGTGGAATCACTCAGAGCCCAGCTTTGCTAAAACTGCATTACCATGGTGTGCTTCAGTCATCTGAGATGTCTAGCACACAGCAATCATTTTATGAGTACATTTTTAAAAAGCAGACTGTTAGCGCCATCTGCTTATTCAGTTTAAGCTCCGTTAGTCTTCCACCTGCATGTTTCCTGCCTTTACTGAGTCAGGAGAGTCTAGATGATGGCTGAGGTTTTGGATGTGTCTCTCTTGCTCAGGGCCTCGGCGTTGTGGTTTTCTGTTTTCTGGATCGGCGTAGATGGTGACATCTGCACTCTCTCAGTTTGGTTTGTCTGATTCAGTTTGGGAGGAAACCTCAGGAACATGATTCATGTGCATGTGTTATCATGTTTAAATCGTTTCTGTGGTTTATGGTCAGAGATAAGAGGGAGGGGGGGTGTCTCAGAGATAAGATAACTGTGTGGGATGAGTTGTGGTCAGCTCACTGCCAAGGCTTGTTTGGTTTGTTCAGCCCTTCATTACACAAAGTTACCCTGTTTTCCGTTTGGCCCTTTATCTGTGTGACCTTTCACCTCGTTTGTGTCGGAGGTCACAGTTAAAAGTTCACATGAGCATCTTCTTTTATCCAGTTTATGTTTAGAGGAGTCTCTTTAGAATTGGTTGTGGAAGTAAAGATGTATGTGATTACGGCACTGGAGTCACTTTGCGTGTTTTTAGCAGAAGACCTGAGGTGAAAAAGGGAAGAGGAGAGTCTGTGCCTCTGAAAACAAGCTTCTATCTAAATCTAAAACCGTCTGAAGCTCCTGCTGGGACGTCATGTGCACAGACACACATATCAAACACCAACACACACCATCTCACTCTGTCCGTTTAGGGGTAAAATATGCGAGGTGTGTTTTGGAGGTGAATGATAATTCATCAAAAACACATGCTGTGCTGTTCAGCTGGACACTCCGCTCCACGCTGTCTCATTTATTCCTCTGCACCTCTTTGCCCTCTCATTTCTTTATGCACACTGCTGCCAAACTCAACAGATACCTCTCATTCTTCTTCTACTTTTTCTCCCACTCCACGTGGGACTGCAGGGCCTGCATGGTAAGTGTACTTCCACTTGCTGCACAGTCCCTCCTGCCTTCAGTACATCTGGTCTGACCCTAAAAGGCTCAGCAGTCCAGTTTCTTTGTGTTCCTGCCATTAGTAACCCAAACGAGAGAGCATTATGCAATACTCACATGCTCCTCCTTGGCATTCTCCTCCTCCCTATCTCACTCTAAATCCCTCTTTTCCTCAAGCTCTGTCTTCAGTTATCTTCCTATAAATAAAAAACACATCATTTCTCAATTTGAAATTGATTTTCTGTGATGAAATACATGCCGTAGATCAGCATTCCCAGTGGTTAACATGGCCTCTGGAGGGGTTATTTAAACATCAAGCTCTGATGTGATCAGTGATACTGTTTTATGTTCCCTGCCAGATAAACAGTGTATGTGCATGAGATGGCGTGGAGGTGAAAGGCCATAAAAGTAGGTCAGATGGGTCGTTGGGTCAGGGAGAGAGAGGTGATGAAGGATGTGTGAGTGGAGGTGGCAGCGGGGTTGTTTTTCAGCACCTCTTCCTCGTCCAGCCTTCTCTCCAGAGCTCAGCAGGAATATCACACACCCTGTCTGCTGATCCACATATCACACATTCCTGTGTGAATAAAGAGAGGGGGGGGATGGAAAAGTTAAGCAAAGACAGGGAGAAGGAGAGGGAGATTTGATACAGACGAGCGGGCATCAGCGGCGGAGAAAGAATGAGGTTGGCATGCTGTGCATGGGAACACACAATTCAACCAAAAGAACTACAAATCAAGCTCAAAACTGTCACAAAGTCACTGATAAACAGGTGATTTGACCAATCAGTCTGTATGCATGTGCACGTGTGTACCCATCCTGAGATCATAAATGGAGCTGTGTGTGATATAACAGGGTGTGTGGTGCTTGCATTGTTATGAGCTCTGAGTGCATATATTTGAGTTGGCAGAGTTCCCCATGGACCCACCACTTTGGGGAAATGAGGCCTGATGACTGGACATGTCCCCTCGTGAATGAGGTCACTGATACATAAACAAGCTAAAACGTCACACACGTGTGTAAGCATGGACATGCTCACATCACACACAACGCAGGCCAGCTGATGGAAGCGTGTGGTGAGGTTTCATCATGTTCTCCATAACACTCTCCTGATTAAATGAATAGTTCGACATTTTGGGAAATACACTTATTTGCTTTCTTGCCAAGAAATACATGAGAAGATTGATCCCTCTCTCACATCTGTACCGAAAATGTGAAGGTACTGCCAGCAGCTGGTTAACTCAACTCTAAGACTCAAAGCAGGGGGACGAACCAGCTCTGTCCAGAGCATTTTATGAGGCAAAAACTTAGCACCTTAAAACAACTTATTTATGGTCCTCCAGGACTGTCTGGACGGTCAAGTTGGTTGGTACAGCCACAGCACTGGCGGCTTCTTCTTCTTCTTCTTCTTCTTCTTCTTCTTCTTCATGGTTGTTTTTTTTTATGGGCTTGAAAAATAAAGACACGCTGCATTACTGCCACCAACTGGTATGGAGGGTGAACACAAAATGAGCCCCTCGAGTTTTTTCTCCTTAGACAGTGAAACAAAAATGGAAAACTTCTCCTGAGCTTCATATCTCTGACACTGAAGCATTCAGTGAAGTACTGATATCTTTTACATCCTTAAAAGTACAAATACCAAAGTGTAAAAATCCTGCAATCAAAACCTGATTCACAGTATTATGCAGAGTGGACCATTTCATTATCATTTCTATTATATTTTGGATTATTATTATTGATGCATTCCAGTGTTCATCGTTTCATGTTGCAGCTGCTATCTAAGAAGAATGGTTACCATTCCTAGAAATGTTCTCGACATGCCCATTGCAGAGGCTGTGTCAGCTGGTACAAATGTCCCAGCATTCATTTCAGCAGTGGAAAGCAGTAAAGGTAGCAAATAATGGACTTTTTTTCATATATCAACTCTGAGAATTTTTGAAGAGAGAAATGAACCTTGTAGATTTCGACAGTTTTTTGAAAATCGATGGCAAATTTGACCTTAAATTAAGGAACATCTGAGGAACAGGCAGGTTTTTTTGGAGAAGGGACTAAAGTCAAGTACAAGTACCTCAAACTTGTACTTAACAGCAGTACTTGAGTAAATGTTCTTCTGTACATCACACCACTGAGCAATACAGAAACAGCTCCTGTTATTTACCATTTGTAGGACATTTTAGGTAAAGTTAATCTTGTCCAAACAGGACTTTAGTCTTGTTGAAATCTAGAGTAACTCAAAAAACAGTATTTGATGACACACCAGCACTTCTTCTTTATAACCACCATAATGTCTTACAGTTATCTTTATACTGTACGGATTCATTCATAGACATGCTTTTTTCAAGTGATTGATTTCTAATTTATTTTATTTTTTTTTCAATCATTTCATTTTTCGGGGGGGAAAGAGGGGTTGGGGTGGAGGGTGAGGGTGGGGTTTGGAGGAGTGTGGGGGT